>JARHVA010001340.1:25000-107500 GCA_037957365.1 Torreya grandis
AGGAAATAGATAGAAAACTAGTATTCATTCACATAGGCACAAATTTCTTATAAATAGCTAAAGATCCACCAAGAAGCTCACTATCCCTATTGTCAAAAAGACATTAGGGTGGTAAAAAGGACACTAACATAGTGTGTTACTATCCAGAAGATTGTGCTATTGTCCAAGAGGGTTTGTAAATCATGATTATTGTTCATGACACCTTGCATAATTCTTACACTATTTTTCATCTTATCACTTATCCATCTCAATTAGTTTATATCTAAGTACATCTCTCTTAACTCACTACTATTTATAAGCTAAGCAAACAAATCAATTAGTATACAAATTAGAGATTGTTGATATTACTATATTTATTCCTTAATTTATATTTATATCACTTTTAAATACTAGGGTTTTATATACCATAACTCCCTTAAAAGTTAAATCATTTGGTGAACCTAACTTACTTCGAACATATCTCCTAAAATACCTAGTGTACCATTACGGTTTCCCTTTTTACTTCCATAATTTGCCTAGTTTTAGTTTTTAGCCTTTCATCATCATTTTCATGACAACAGTAATTTTATACTTTTCGGTACAAAGTTTGGTGGTTTTTATAGCATGCTTATTACCTCTCATTTGTATAATGATGCACATGTATTTCACTCCTCTTAAGGATCACATTTGAATTCAACTTACTTCACACATTAGTCCACTCTTATTGAGCTCGCCTTCTATGGAGAGCATTATTGCATGGCTAGTTTTGAGTTACCTCCAGTTACTACTTGATGACAACAACCTCATAGGATCCTTTTGTTCCTCTTCCACTTATACTAGTTAACTAACATCACTTCCATCCTACCTCTACTACTCATCCTCAATAAATAGTAGATCTTGTACTTTGAGCTATTACTATATGAAATCAAATGCCTCCTCAACCTATACTTGAATAACCTAATACCACCATCCCTCCTCATCCATAAAAAAATACAATGGTACCTAGGGATCAACATAGATCATATTCTATAATGTATCAGTTAATAAATACATAATTTAAGATTTATATATTGGAATTACTTCAAAAGGTAACCATATTAAATGATATTATTTTTCAAACAATCAATCATACATATTTTCCTCTTGATATAGAGCCAACTTATTTTGCACATATCATGAACACTATAGATGGAATTGAGTATGTTATATATTTTGTGAATGATTATTTACCTGCATAGATAGTTATCAATCAAAATCTACCACTCTTCATCTAGTCCTAAATTAAAGTTATTATTATTTAAAAAGTTTTAATTGATATTGGTTCAAGTCTCAACATATGCAACCTCATATTTTTATAGACTATGTGAGTTTATATAGAATCCACTTAGAAGACATTTGAGAATGTTGGAGATTTTGATGACATTACTTGATAAACATTGGGTTATATTACATTGGGCATTGTGGTTGGGCCAAAAACCCTATGCACATAGTTTTAGGTGATGCTTGATCATTTAAATTACAATTTATTACTCAAGATACCTTAGATACATGCCATGGAATCTATACTCTCTACTTTTCATAAATGTGTAAAGTTTTTACATGATGAATATTTATACACTTGTCAAACTAATAATCAACCATTCAGATATTATAGAGTCATCAAGCCTACTACCCAAATTATATATTTAGATGGGACACCTCATGTTATCATAGATTCCCCACTTCAAATCATTTTTATAGAATATATGCATATATATAAGATCAAGGAATCTAGTACCACTATTCTCACACCAGTTATAGATCCTCTTATAACACCATTATCTTCACCCATGATGGAGAATGATCCTCATACAATGCCATTGTATTCACCCATAATGGATAGTTATCCTCCTACAACACCACTATATTCACCCATGATGGAGAATGATCCTCCTACAACACCATTATATTCACCCATGATGGAGAATGATCCTCCTACAACACCATTATCTTTAGCCATGATGGAGAATGATCCTCCTACAAGATAGATACCCCTACCCATGGTGGTTGATGAGATTCACATAGCATAATTTCCATTACTTGTTAACTTAGAGGAATTATACATCAAAAACTCATATATAGATTTAGAGACCACCATAGATGATAACATAACACCCATGAATATTGATGACTATTTATGTGGATTGAGCTTCAACCCAGTAGGCCCTAGAAATAAAAGAGATGATTCTAGGTCACTCATACATTTACCTATACAACCATCACCACTAGTTCATAGCTCCACAAATATAGGCCTAGACACTCACTTATAATTAGAGGTAGATTCTTTTATATACTCAGTACATATGGTTACATATATGTATATTGACCCAGTTATCTAGATTCAAGAAGGTAGTACACATAGTAGACCACACCATATTTTATAGATATTATGTGATAGATGATTGATAAAACTACCAAAATTTCACCATAGATCCATTAATAGATTATCATAGTAGGAGATATTTGTTAGGAACCCTTATCCAATGGAAGCACAATTGATTACTTTCTTATAAGCAATTAAACACGGAATTATACCAGAATGATTAAGTAACTAGAAACTTGAAATAGCAAAGAATTTGAGAGACAATACACAATCTTGTATTAAATACTCTTAGAAGAAAATACAATAAGGAAGATGCCACTTCTTCCTCCACCTCAAAGGCTTACCACACCTCAAGACCTTCTTTCCTCTCTCTCTTCCTCAACACAACCAACTCAACAACCTGAGTTGTTATCCCCTCCTTGAATGCTTCAGCTGATCTCCTTGACCTTACACCTGTAGATCTCCTTGACCTTGCTTCCTTGCTTCAATGCTTTACTTGCTTACTTGACTTACAATACATGCCTCATGGGTCTTTAAATAGGATCCCATGCATACAAAAATAGAACTCTAATTACAATAATTAGACATGCATCTCGTGACTATAATTAGCCCTTAAACATGCAAACACTCGCTTCACTTAACTGACTATTTGTCAACAGCAATTCTAGAACCACCACAGGCGACCGATGTCAGTCCCTATCTATCTGGTGCTAACCGATGTTGGCTGACTTGCTACTGACACTAGTTGTCTTCAGTCCTCACCTGTTGATGTCAATTGCCCTCTGCACTACACTCTACCGATGCCAGTCTCCCTAGAACTCAACAACCTCCTCCATGTTTGCAATAGTTGAAGCTTTTAGCTCCACACCCTAATAATCTCCCACTTAGAGATAAATAGATGCAACTGTACCTATACCTGTACACCAACTACTTTGTTCCCTTGGCTCTGTATCCCTCTTCAAAATCACTCTTAAAGACTAACCACCACAAGACCTATGATGCTATACCTGTCACTTACGCCAAAAGAATTTTGCTGCTCCCAAATTCTTCATGACATACCTCTGAACTAACTTTACCCTTAGCTCAGAAAACTCCCTGTATATGAAACCCTGTAACAAGCAACACAATATAGTAATAGGATAATGTAGCTAATATTATCCAACCTGGTAAAGAAAAATACAATGGTCAAACCTCCATTGTCTTACAGCCTACTCAAGACTATATGCCCTAGCCTTCTGTCTCACATGTCCATCCACTCTCTTCTCTAACTTGGGAATCCATCCCTCATCAAGTGCTTTCTTCCAGCTAACAACTCCACCAAAAAATACCTATATGGTTCTTCTCCAAGGACTCACACTCCTCATCCATGCCAAGCTCCCACTGTTTCTGGATTCTACCTGCATTGCTTCTTCACATCTTCCTAGTTCTTGACCATCAGTAAGCAATATAAAGAAGGTGAAAAATGAATATGAGGTTCACTTACCCTTTCTAACCTCCATATGGGTGTTTGAGACTCCTTGACAGCTTGTTGTCCACCCAACATCCATTTTAGTGACCGATCTCAGCCATCTCCCAGTCTGCTCTCGACCGATGTCAGTTCCCTACACCTGACTACTGACATCATTTCCCTGGCTGACACCGGTGTCCCCTCTATCGATGTCGATTCCTACCTGACCAACGTCAAACTTCTCCTACCTGACTCTATCGACCCTACTGGTTTGCACATGACTGATGTCAGTTCTAAGTGACCGACATCAGTGTCTGTGTGTTCCTATAAGTGATGAATTCTTCATCTATGAGCTCATCTTGGATCAAACCCCTATCCATACTACCTTGATCAAAATCATTTAGCCCCTGTGACTAATCTCTATCCTTCATCTCCTCCATAAACACCAAGGCTTCCCTGTTCTTGTCAAAAGCATCAAATTTCCTTTTCCTGCAACGAACTCTATCTATGCTTTTCAAATCTAAACACATACCTTTTGAATTAAGAACATCCATTCCCTTCTTATTCATGTGACCAAGCCTATTAAGCCACATCTTTGAATCTATGACTGAAGTAGATAAACCAGAAGTAGAATCAGTAATACAAGTAGATAGATAAAGAGTACCTACTTTCTTACCTCTTGCTAAAACAAGTGATCCCTTGGTAACCTTCCAAGAATCCACTGTGAGGGTTACTGTGCATCCCTCATCACCCAACCTTCCTATAGAAACCAAACTCTACTTCAGAACTGGGACATGCATAACCTCTTTCAACACCCATGTGTTGTCCATCTACAATCTCAACTGCACTTTCCCTTTGCCAACTATTTAACAAGGTGTACCATCCCCTAAATAAAGCCTCCACAGTTTCCCTATTCATACTCATGGAACAAATCTCTATTTGGGGATGCATGAAAAGAAGAACCAGAATCTAAAACCCATAATCCTACCTGACTATCTAAAGAAAGTATGAGAGCATCCTGTGCCACAATATTTGCATCCTTTGCTTCTTTAATACCTTCATGTTGATTTTCTTTATCCCTCAACCAACATGCTTTCTTTGTGTGTCCTCTCTTTCCACAAAACCAGTAGGTAACACCTCTAGATTCGGATCTCCTTCCCACCTTTGACCTTGATTTCCCTTGCTCAACCTTCTCTCTTTGCCTTCCCCTGCTTTCTACACTTAGAGCATTCCCTGATGATTCACCTGTGCTTCTCCTGTGTATTTATTCATTCAAGATCACACTCAAAACATCATCAAATTTTAATATTTTAGAAGCAGACACAGAATTACTTACTGCCATAACCAAACTATCCCAACTTTTAGGTAAAGAGCATAAAATTAAAAGAGCCTTTACTTCATCATCAAAAACAATATTGACTAAAGCTAACTGGTTTACCAAACCATGGAAATCACTAAGATGAGTATGTACCGATCCACCTTCCTGCATTTGCAAAGTAAATAACTACTTTATAAGAAATACCTTGTTTGAAGCCGAGGGCTTTTCATATAAATTTGCCAAAGATTTTATCAACTCTTCCATTGTCTTACACTATGATAAGTTAGAAATCACAGACGATGCAAGGCTCAACCTTATGGATCCCAGAGCCTTCCAATCAAGAACACTCCATTCTTCATCCTTCATATCTATGGGCTTGCATGCAACCCCACCTAATGGTAAGTACAAATCCTTCTGATACAGATAGTCCTCTATCTGCATCCTCCAATGTTGATAATTCTTGCCATTAAACTTCTCCATTCGTAGCTTACTTTCTTTTGCCATTGCTGAACTCCCACTCAATCAAAAACCCTGTGAATGACCTGTAATCAAACAATAACCTGCTTCCTACAACCATAGCTCTGATACCAGCTGTTAGGAACCCTTATCCAATGGAAGCACAATTGATTACTTTCTTATAAGCAATTAAACATAGAATTATACCAGAATAATTAAGTAACTAGAAACTTGAAATAGCAAAGAATTTGAGAGACAATACACAATCTTGTATTAAATACTCTTAGAACAAAATACAATAAGGAAGATGCCACTTCTTCCTCCACCTCAAAGGCTTGCCACACCTCAAGACCTTCTTCCCTCTCTCTCTTTCTCAACACAACCAACTCAACAACCTGAGTTGTTATCCCCTCCTTGAATGCTTCAATTGATGTCCTTGACCTTACACCTGTAGATCTCCTTAACCTTGCTTCCTTGCTTCAATGCTTTACTTGCTTGCTTGACTTACAATACATGCCTCATGAGTCTTTAAATAGGATCCCATGCATACAAAAATAGAACTCTAATTACAATAATTAGACACACAGCTCGTGACTATAATTAGTCCTTAAACATGCAAACACTCACTTCACTTAACTGACTATTTGTCAACAGCAGTTTTGGAACTGCCATAGGTGATCGACGTCAGTCCCTGTCTATCTGGTGCTGACTGACATTGGCCAACTTGCTGCTGACACCAGTTGTCTTCAGTCCTCACCTGCCAATGTCAGTTGCCCTCTGCACTGCACTCTGCTGATGCCGGTCTCCCTAGAACTCAGTAACCTCCTCCATGTTTACAATAGTTGAAGCTTTTAGCTTCACACCCTAACAATATTTTATCATTTTCACAAGATTACTAGACATGATATAGATACCTGCTCATCATTATAATAGAAAATAAATAAATTCAAGGCTAAGGGAACTATCCATAATATCAATCCTCCATATTCACCAGTATAGGAACCATTATAGACTCTTCACTAACACAAAAATTCACAAAATGATCCCTTGACTATTTAAGATTTCATCAATGACCAATATGCCCCTCATGTTAATATAGATGAGGATTTTAATCTTAACACTTGTACATTGGCATTCTTACATAACATAGGACATCAAGATACTGAGCTATAACATGTTATATAGTTTAAGGACTCCTTAGGCCATATCAAACTTATAGTTTCATATGACCCTAAGGTGGTCAACATAGTACTTTTTGTCATTAACACATGCACTCATATATAGGTTACACTTGGTAGTACAGGCAATGGATGCCATAGTCGATCAAATAGATAGATCTTTGAATTTCAATCATGAGAGACACATAATTCATATCTTACATGACGGCCTTGATGATAATCATATGTTTCATATGAACATCCACTAGTCCAATGTGGATTACCATAGGACCACATGGGAGGTTTCTTACACATTTGAGAAACATGTTATTTAGATGCAAATAATCTAGACTAATTCCAAGGATAAGGCTATAATTATATAAATAGAATGGTATGATGATGATTTATTTGAGTTTGTGTAAATTTGAAATCTGACATTAGATGATCTCCCATAAGATTTGTCATTTGACTATCCACATCCTATGGATGTGTTGTTAAATATTTAAATTCATTTCATTTTGTTTTTACATAATATTATTTCCTTATAGTTTATTTTTACATGGTTTCCTTTATCTTGCTCTTTGTATATAGTTTAATTTTCATGTTGCTTGTACATAGCTTATACTTAAAAAACACTAATACAACATAATACACTTAAAAATACAAAAACATTTAAATAATACTTAAAACTATGAATTTTAGATTATATGCATTTCCATGTTTACATTCCTTCTATTTTTTAGGTACTACATATGTTATATATGCTAGTATAGTCAATTTTATCATAAACACATTATTCACTTATTCTCTTAGAGTGTTTACAGATCATTATAGGATTTAGGTTTTCTACACAAATCTATATTTTCTACTATTTACCCATTGGGGGCACATACAAAAACACATAGATTCAACATTGATGATTCACCCATTGGGGGTATCAAACTACATAATTTCTGATTTGTAAAGTTATATCATTCTATACTACACTAATTTTTTCCTAACTACTAATACTATAGACCAAGCTTATGTACATATTTACTCTATATGGATTTGTACCACATGCTTATGTACACTTTTATTTCTTGCTTTACTCTTATAGATTTGATTGTGTATTTTTTGCTTCTACATCTACTCAAGGAAATTTCAATATGTCATTTTTTATGTCTCTAAGCCAATTAATTTAATTATGTGTATGCTTTGGACATTTTCCCATGTCTTTTTGTGTGCTTCTTTATTGTATATGCATACATTTGAGCATGTCCTTTCATGTGTATCTAATCTAATGTTGCTTTATCTTTGTATATGTTGACACTTAAACATGTCATTATATGTATTAATTTCTAAGACTTAGTGACATGTGCCCACATCCATTTTATTGTGATCCCTTGGCCTAATTTTAATTCCTTATATGTTTATATGTATGATTTCATGTATGCATCATGGACATAACACTTGTCTCTTGCTTGTTACATTCACATGGAGTTTATGATGCCATGAGGGATCTCATGCATCACCCCTTCCTAATTGGGTGCCTTGATGTACATCATACCCCATATCCTTTGGTATTTACTCAGATTATATCTAGAATTTTTATTCATATGCATGATTACATTATATTATCTATATTGATAACCTTGTGAATGCTAGATCTAACATACATAATACATTACCAACTTATGCTCAGGCTATTTTAAATTTTAATGTCATGGATACACATTATATTAGTTTATCACACATAAATCATATGTTTTTATTATAACACACATGATGAATATCTTTTATTTTTTCACATAATAACACATTTGGTCAATAGTATGGCATATAGGATATTCTCACAATAAACTATTAACTAGAGGACCATGTTACTATCTAGTAGCCCTAAAAAAATTAGAATTATTAAAAAGGTATGATAGTTACAATTTAGATTTACATAGTTTCAATAATAGATTATGACTTCTAGTTTAGTATATACTCAGTTTTCACATAGATTACATAGGTTTTGCTTAGATTAGGGGCATCATGCATGGCATGATCACTTTTAGTTCAGTTTTAGATACTCAGACATAGATTATTATGACTCAATCTAGAATCCATATACATAGGTATTAGATTTGTGGTAGGTTTATGACACATTATTCCCATATGTTTAATTTGGCACTAGTAATCTCAGATGGAATGCAAGCTCCATGTCATTTTCCATGTTGTTACTCCACACACCATTTGCACCAAGTTTACACCATATTTATGACTCATTATATCTATAGGATTTGGAATTTTTAAGTGGCCCCTAAGATAAATTTTAGGGTTTTCTAGTGGCTCTTGATCCATTTTGCATTTCAAAGTTTTTTATTCAACCTAAATCCATTCTACATAATTTTAGTTACATCACATAGCTTCATTTATAATAAAAAATTTAGTTTTAGATAAATATACTACACATGGGTAGGCAATGATGGATTCAAGGCCAAATTGAGTTGTTGATCTACCCACACATGAGTATTGATCAATCCATCAACTCAGTCTAATTTATTCACAAGTTAATCACCATCTACATACACACATAAGATGTCACCAAGTTTTAGCATTAGTTCATGTACCTAATGAGGTGTATTCATTCATTTATTTTTCACTCATATATTTACTAGTTCCTTCATGTTTCATTTGTAATACATGAAATGGAGCATGATTCATAGACTTAGACCCAGATTCATGGGTTTCGCCTCTTAGGTAAGTCCAAGTTTTGATTCTTTTCCTTTATCCTAGTCATTTCACTTTTTTACATTTCTATAATAAATTTAGGGGTTAAATGTAGTCATATAAAATATCATTTTATTATAATGAGTGTCACTTGAGACCACCTTATCCTTAACTTAGACCTAGACATGTCTTAGGGCCTCTTTTGATCATTTTCTAGTTTTTGTGTGAGTATAACCCATACCTAGATATACTAAAAGTAGCATTAAGCCACCACCTAGGAACCCAATAGTCTTTTTCAACCTTCCTACTACCTGGACATTAGTAAGGTCCATTGGAGTATAAGGCACTACTCAATTGACCAAATGGTAACACTAATTTCCCCTTGCTCTTTACTCTCCCAATGTATATCTTTTTGTTCCTCAAAGTAAACTTAGGGTTGGCATAGACCTATTTCACATCTTGATAAGAAACAAAATGTTATATATAAACCACTTTGTTTCATTTATCCACTAGATGGAAATCAGATGCAAATGCTCAAACAAACTTATAAAAACCATGTAAATCAAGGTCATTGATTCCTATTCTACCCTACTTCTACAGACACCCATCTATATCAGCCCATAGTTCAGATTACTTAAATTTTTAGTCCCAATTCACACTTAAATCACTAAAATAGACACTCATATTATCATCACTTACACTTTCAGTTACACCAGCACTTAGATTAGAAGAACTACATTGGTCTTGATCCCCTTTCAAGGTATTGGTATGTAGACAACACTCAACACATGGGTTGTTGAGATCACATCCATACAACACTAATAATACCACTCTTTTTATACTTTTGTTCCTCAAATACCCTAACAAACATGATGGACTAGGGTTTTTCATTGAAATCAATCAAAATAGGGAATAGATAGTGAACCACCATTCATTCACATAAGCAAAAACTTCTCTTTACCAAGTAAATGTCTACCCATAAGCTCATTGTCCTTGTTGCAAAAAGAACACTAAGATGACACAAAGGAGACTATCATAAGGTACTATTATCTAGAGGATCATGCTATTATCCAAGAGGGTTTATGACTCTTAATTATTATTCATGACACCTTGGATAGTTATTGCACTAGTATTCAACCAATCACTTGTCCATCTTAGTAAGTTTATACCTAAGTAAATGTATTATAATTCACTACTATTTATAGGATAAGAAAAAAATAAATTATAGTAAAAACTAAAGGTTGTTAATATTATTATATTTATTTTCTAAATTATATTTCTAGTGCTTTAGCAAACTAGGGTTTTATATACCATAACTCCCTTAAAATTTGAATCAATTTAAAACTTCATGATGAATGTCACATAGGTGATTTATAACATAAACAATAATATAAATCCTAAATTAAAAAACAACATAACAAAAGGTTCAATTTCATACCTTTAATGATGGTGACTTAGTCCTTAAATTAGATTATACCCATGATAAAGAAGGTAAGTATGTTGAAAAAAAGTGGGGCCTTTATCTGGTCAAAGATGTTCTTTGTCTTAGCACTTACATATTAAAAACTAACGAAGGACATATTTTTAAATAACCCACTAATATTCAATTATTAAAAATAAATTTCTTAAATAATTATTTATAACAGTATTGTTATCTTACATGTGTTTCATATATTTCTATATATTATGGTGCTAACTCTTTTTACAAGTTTCTCATAACTTCCCAAAGTGTACCATTGAATAAATTTTCATAGACTTAGTTCCTATTGTCAATCCTTTGGTATATCTGCATTACATTTATTAATGAATGAAATGCATCATAAGACTATGGATAGGACCTAACCATCCTCATCAATGTAATTTTTTTAGTTTCCCATTTATCAATTAAACTTCAAGTCTCTTTTGAGTCATCAAATTATAGCTTTACAAAATTTATTTATTTTTACACCTCATTGGTTTTTATTTTGTGAGTTACAGTGCAAGACCTTAGATTAAACTAGGCCTTCCTCACAAAATACCATTATTAACTTAATTTTTTCTTACACCTCTTTGGTTTGCCTATTGTGAGTTGAACTATAAGACCTCATATAAGACTAGGCCTTCCTTATAAATATTTATTTTATAAATTAATTTGTTTGAAATCATAGACAATTGTCTTCTCTAAAAAATAAGGTAATGATTGAGAACTATGATTTTATACTCTTAAAATTAGTCATATTCTTTTATGATAACAACTTTCACAAACTATTCTCATGTCCACATTCACTTACGCTATTTCTTATGATCATGAATCATACTTACCTATCATTATACCGTAATTGAATTACACATTTTTTTTTTGTTTTTAGGAAACTCAATCATTCCATTTTCACTTCCATCCTCTCCCCTATTTCATCTCACCATGGACACACCAAGGTTGTTTTCAAGATAACACTCTTTTCTAACATGTAAGTACAAAAGTATTTGACACCATGCTCTCTAAAATATTTTTCCTAGCCACCAAGTAAAAGTTCTCTAATGATAGTCATTTTTAACACCCATGTTTGGTTTTTCAAATCCATATGGAGGAGGAATTGATAAAATCCATAAATTCTAAATCTAAATCAGTAAAAAAAAGGAAATGATCACAAGGTAATAACAAACATTTAAAAGTTGAAATCACACAAAAATACATGATAATTAGGCAAATATATTATCCTAATTAAATCTCAAACTCCATATTTTGCATCATGATACATCTGAGGTCCATTAGGGTGTGGTAGGCTAGTAGACTAGGGTATGTGGTTTCATACTTTTAAAATATATTTATAATGCCAACCTACTTTCTCACACAAGTACCCAATATTCATATTAGAATGATGACTCTATAATGTGTCTTGAGGAATTGGAAACACATTATGGGAATGTAGGTGCATCTTATTTACATATATAGTATCTATGTGATGATATTTATAATTCACTAGTTAACCCAAATTTGTGTGGATAGGGTTAGTTTTTTAGAGTCCTTAATGTTGTCTTACCAACTTGATTGAGTGTCTTATTTTTTGTAAAGATTATTTACCTCAGTGCCTCCTTCATTTCCCACACCACCTATTTCATATCCCCCTTTGACAAGAAATTTTATTTCTAAATTTCCAATTTCTAAATTCCCTATTCTTCATCTCTTTCAAACATGCTTAGGATACAATCATTTTAGTTACTCTATCAATATAATAGAAATATCATCTTTGATTGATTATGGGGTGATTTATTAATCATTGACTTATCCATTAGTTATGATTGAGACTCTATTTTTATTTTTCACCCTTTTTGTGGACCATTTTATTATGTTTCTTTTATATTTTTGTTCAATTTTTCTATTTTTGATTCAGTATAGATTATTACTTTTCTCTCATCAATGTTATTTACATTTACATTATTTTCCCACCTCTTTTGAGTATGGATTGTTGATTCTCTTACACTAATGTTGGTTATATTATTTTAGTCTCATATGTCCTTGGTTTGATCTAGTTTGTTACTTTTCTTACTTACGACACATTTGTTGGTTTAGTCAGTCATTTATTAGCCTTGGATTTTTTGTTTACCGAAATTAATCTCAATTTATTTATTTTCCTTGGTCTTTTGATTCTAACTTATCATGTTTCATATCAATTTACCAATTTTACAAGTGACTTATTTAGTTATGTAAGTGTTCATTTACTTTACTTTTCCTATAATAGTTTATTTTTGATCTTTAGCCTTGTGTCATTAAGTTTTGTCCAAAGTAGTTAAATGCACCTTTCATGATCAAGACTAAAAACATAGAAAACAACCATTCAATGATAAAGGTAAGTCAACATATGTATATTTCACTTTTATTTCTTTTTAAAAAATCCTTATAGTCATTTATTTTCTAATTTCTATTGTAATTTTCTTAACTCAATGTTCTATGTTGTTATGTTCCTTCTAGAACACCATCTCATGTTACACCTATGTGACATGTGATGAGCTACAATTGGGACATATGTATACACACACTATTTTTAAACTTTATCATTTACTGACACTTTCTCTCTTGTAGGAACCTAACAATTTTTAATCTATTTGAGTGCATTATTTGAAAGGTGTATTGTGAAAAGGGTAGGAAGACCATTGATTCTTAAAAATATTGTTAATCAACTTTATCATTAACTAAAGCCATTATAAATCCTATTTATCCAACTCCCTAAGTAATCCAAACCCTACTTACACATTTACCTAAAAAATTATCCTTTAAAATAACCCATAACTAAGAAAGACCTTATTTTCCTACCAAGTCAGCCATGCTAAACCTATTAAAAAATATTAAGCACACATTATGAAACTAAATCATCATGGCCAACTTAGTTCAAGGCTTAAAGGTAACTTTTAATAACTAAATAGATTGAGATATTTGATCTTATTAGTTGAAATAATGTAAGGGTTAGGGATTATATATTGCTATAAATATAAAGATCATTTCAATCCAATAAATAGGATCATTCATTTTTGCATAATTATAGTTCATAATTATGATAAATCTATTTTTGAAGGAGCCATTTCTTAGGGTTTTCATTGGATATAATATTACTTGGCTTGTGGGAAGTAATGGATGCAAATTAGGAGTACTTTAACTTAGAGCTGATTTATATAGTGTGATCCTGGCAAAGCCACAATAACCACATGAAAATCACCATTTGTCAAGGGAGAGATTGAGACTCAACAGGTTCACCCAAGATAAGTATTCCTAACTATTGATATCTAATTTGATAGATAGATATTTTATAATTAATATGTGTTGAATTTATAACTCCATATTTAGATTACCTTTATACTTAGTATATATAGAGAGTTTCATTTTCTTGTCGTCTTCCATTTTTAGATGATCTAGGCCCCCATTTTCTAAGTCAATATTTTCCACATTATTATTATTTTATAACTCCCCCCATAATGTGAAATAATACATGTACTTAGCACATCAAATACATAATAATGAATCCTTTTACATATAATTTTATTTTGAATTTTGACTACTAATGACAATGACACTTTAAAAATTAACACTATTGACTTAGTTTTTTTGTTTAAATTTATTTACGTACAAAAATAATATATTAAAAATTTACTAATACCTAATATAAATACAAGCAATGACTCAATTAAATACAAACATAGAGATTGACTCCATTTTTTTTTTTTGATTTTATAAATACCATAAGCCATCACAAAAACCTTAAAAATACACAAAATTAAAAATCAATATAAAATATTTGAAATAACTTATAAACCCAAAAATAAAACTAATATAAACCTTAAATAATGCATAATATTAATAACAATTTTGGACTTATGATAAAGGAAAATCTTTACATTTTTTGACATATGGAAATGTAATATTAAATGACAAAAACAAAAACTAAACAAACCTAAATAACTTAAATTCATATGAATTTTGAAATGAAAAATATATGACATGATAATGGTGGTGGCATCAAGGATTTTATAACTTGAAAAAATGAAGGAATACAACCTAAAAATATAATCACAAACCCTAGTAGAGCTCAAAACAACTTGTGTGAATTTAGATAGCATGAATGGTTTGAAAATACAATAAGTTTATAGGGTATCAAGGTGGCATCTAGAAGGTAAGCTGATCTAAAATTACACAAATCTAGATAAATACACATCTCAAATGCATATATATACACACATAACCATGCACATGAACAAAAACACAAATATACTTTTTGGCTTCATATTAATCAATAATTCATTTCTTTTCAAAGATGCATGAGAGAACTAACAGAATCCATCCTTTATGTAAATAGGAGTCTATAGTGCATGAATAAATATGTACATAAACTAAATGAATCTAATGTAAATAATTTATTGAGTTGTAAGATGTTGAAGCTAGACTAAAAAACTAAACTCACAAATCCACCTATCCAAAGTCAAGGTTACCAAGGTGGGAGTTTGATAATAGCTCATAGGTTTGAGATTAAAAAATTAAGTAAATAAATACCATAATTATGTGGAGAGGATATCAAACACCTTTTTTTTTATAAGGTAAGGTGGAAAACTAGGGGCCAAACCCTATACAAATAAAAAAAGACAAGAAGGCAATTAAACAAAATATGCCTTTAGAGAAATGACGGCACTAGCCGAGAACAATAAACACCAAAACAAAACACAAGGAACAGAAAGACCAGAGTCAAAGAATACTCTCCTTACATAACCATTGATTTAAGAAGATCATTAAGTTTCTCAGTATTCTCCATATTGTTAGCATGCCCAGTATTGTCCACCTCTTTCAGCATAGACATATTCAGGAGAATTGTATTCCAGATTCCCTTAGCAAAATTTTGCTCAAGTCTTTGAATACGATCCTTCAGGGCCCCAATTTTAGCTTTCCAATCAGCCTCATTCTCAATATCCTCACCCACTTCCTCGACATACATTTTTCCCTTATTGTTAGCAGTTTCCATAGTATCAGCACCCTGCTCCTCAATAACCTCAAAATCCCTAGTCTCCTACTTCCCTCTAGTGTCCTCCAAAATTTCTTGTATTTATAGCTCCTTACACTCTTCCTCTTGTGTTGCTTCTTTCAAAGCACTTTCTGAGTAATCTATCAATCTGGCCTTTGGAGTGGGTTTACCAGCAATCTGCCCCAACCTTTTAACTCTAGAGGAGAATCCTTCCTTATTAATTTTGGAAGACTTGTAAGATTTACCACCTTGGCCCCCCGTGGCCCTACCCAGATTTTTGTGGGTCCCCTCCTTGGCCTCTCTAATATTTTATTCATCTTCATCAACCTTTCTCTTTTTACCCTTTTTACTTGCAAAGGAGCTGGGGGTATCAATAGGGGTCTCTTTAGGGGTGGAGAAAGAAACATCTTTTGTTTTGGTAGGAGTAGGGGAAAAGTAGGACTCATCAATAACATCACCAAACACTGGGTTGGAAGGAATGTCTTCACTATCCATTCTGATATTCTTAGAGGGCTCTAGGGCTTGGTGAAAGTTATATAAGTAGAGAATCAACCCTTGGTGTAGGGGGATAGGGTTCATATCCAACTTCTTAGCCATTTTAGCTCTCACCATAAGGATAGAGTGTTCCAAAGAGGAGAGCAAATAAAAAGGGAAACTAATAACAACATTGTGCCTGAAGTGATTTAACAAAGGGAGGTGGTAGTTTTAGAACCTAGTAAATTGACCTTCGAACATGAATTACTTCATGAGAATGAAACACACCCCATCCCATGGCTCTAGAAGTTTAGCATGCTTGAATCCTCCTTGGTATGGGACAAGTTCTTCTCCCTCACCCAGAAATAGTTTGTGGCTTGAAAGATCCATAATTTTAGTTTTCCTTTGAATTTTTATACCCTACATGGACATTCTTGTGGCCATAAAAATCACCTTTTTAGATATTTCAAAACTATTTCTACCCACTGTGACATGCCTATTTAACCAGGATCTCACAAATTGCTCGAATAAGTTTTCATCATAATCATTAAGCCTTTCCAGATATGGGCTGATTCCCCCTTCCTTACAATAATGCCAAACCAGTGAATTACCTTTGAATTCACAATAGGAGATAGTTTCAGTGTGAATACAATCTCCTCCCATTTTATATTTGTAGACCCAGATCATGGAGTTCCTAATTTCAAGCTTTAGCTTTGAAATGGTTGTTAACCCTTTTTTTGTTTATGCAAAATAAAGATGTGATGGCTCATTATGCAAAATACCCTACAAAGATGATGTTGTCTACTCCCATACTTGGAGATTATTTCCCCTTTATTTTCATGATGATACCCATGTGCCTCAAACTCATGATATAATGATTCATGAATGATTGTTAAAAATTACCAAGGTTATCAAGTTCTATAATCCACAGTGGCCCTCTCCAAATGGACTGCCTTTGAGAGCTACCCTTGTCATAAATGCACCTCATTCTTGACAAGTCATATCTTTTTGAATAATATCCCTAATGTTTAAGGGAATATGAGCACCTTGTCACCACACCCTCCAACCTGAAAATTGTTGACCAAGGTTAGCACAAGCATCGATGAACCTATTTCCCTCTATATAAATATGGGAAAACTCTACTCCAGTGAACTTCTACAAAAGAAATTAGATGTCTGTAATGATGTCCTTTATCTTAATTCCCACATTTGATGCTTTATTCATATCATCTATGACCATTTTAGAGTCACCTTGTATACTCATGTTCCTTATTCCTAGGGATATAACCAACTTTAACCCCCATAGTAAAGCCATTGCTTCAACATAGTTGTTACTCTGGCATCTTATTCCAATAGCATAGGTAGTAGAAATCCATCCTTTGTCATTCCTTATAATTCCTCCTCCACTAGCTTTACCATCTGACTGGGATGCCCCATCAAAGTTGAGTCTCATCCAGTTGGGTTTTGGAGGGATCCATTTAGTATTTAGTCTCTGTAGCATTTCAGAGTTATCATACCTAGGGATATAGTTTAAAACCTTCCATTTGGCTAAAATTTTGTTCTCAATTTGAGATAGGGGTTTCTCCATAGCATGAATATGAGCTATTTTGACACTTTCCATGATGGTATTAATAAAGGAGTGGAACACCTGAGATGCATTTATAGCAGTGTCCCTAAAAATTCTATGGTTGTGCTCTTTCCATAAAATCCATCTCAAACATGAAAGAGTTTGCTTCCATAATTACAAAAGCCAAGGATATGTGAAGGTTGGGTTATAGCTGAGAATTACTTCTTTGAGGTCAAAATTATAGACCCATTCAATACCAAAGTTATTAAATATTATGCTCCATAATTCTTGAGCAAAATCATAGTGGATAAAAAGGTGTGAAACTGATTCCTCTTTTAAACCACATAAGAAACATCTGTTAACCAAGGTAAACCCTCTCTTTTGAAGGTTATCTTGAGTTAGGATTTTGTTATGAGCAGCAGCCCACCAGAACATGTTAATTTTTGGAATAAGTTTGTGATTCCAGACCTTTTTCCAAACATCTTTATTTTGAGCTTCAAGAATGATTAAATTTACTGGAGAACGATCCATTCTTATCAAGCCACCAGTATTGTTCATCCTTCTAGGGGAAGAGAGGGATTATGGTCTCTTGAACACACTATTGGATCTCCCACACTCTAGGGAAAATCTTAGGCTAGTGATTGCAACAGTCCAATAGATTTTTCTAGCTCCTTATCCCATTGTTATTTTCCATATAATCACTAACTCTGTCTCAAAAAAACTGAGTAGCCAAGTCAGCAATCTCTCCATAGTTACCCTATGTGATGAGGGCCTTATCCTTTAACCAGATATCATCCCAAAATTTAATATTCCAGCCATTTCCAAGTTTCCATCTAATTCCCTGTTTAAGAAGTCTTCTACTTTTTAACATTTTATTCCATATCATAGATCTGTGGGGTAATCCCATCTATTGAAGAAAGTTGAAATCATCAATGTTATGCATGTATTTGGAATACATTATTTCCCCCCAGTCATTATTTTTATGGATTAGGTTCTAACTAATTTTTGAGAGAAGAGCTTTGTTCATGTTCCTAATAGACCTAATATTGAGTCCTCCATGAGATTTTGGAAGACACACTTTTTCCCATCTGACTAAAAACATTCTCTATTTGCCTTCCACCCCTGTCCATAAAAATTTCCTTTAGATTTGTTCCATTTTATCATTAAAATACATAGTAATTTTAAAAAGAGACAGGAAGTATGTAGGAATACCTTACAGTGAGGCCCGAAGAAGTTGCAGTTTACTAGCACTGCTGAGTAGTTTCCCTTTCCAACCCAAAAGTTTCCTTTGCATTCTTTCCACAATTCCATTCCAAAAACTAGGAGATACCTCTTTGACCATGAGTGGGAGACCCAAATAGGTGGCTAGTAAAGTAGCTTCAGCACATTCTAATATATCAATGATTATATGTCTAAGGTCATTAGGAGTGTTGAAGAAATACACATTGCTTTTTTGGATGTTTATCCTTTGCCCTGACTCTATGGCATAATCATTTAAGATATTATTCCATATTCTAGCTTCATTCACCGATGATATGCCAAAGAAGATGGTATCATCCACAAACTATTACACCACCATAGGATGGAGGGAGGAGGCAGGTTTGATGCCCACAAGCTTTTTTGAGACTATATCAGCTTGTATGTATCTTCCCAGTGCCTCTGCCATAATGATGAATAAGTAAGTGAAGAGAGGGTCTCCCTGATGAATTCTTCTCAAAGACAAGAAAAACCCTCTAGGTACACCATTTACCAGCATCGAGAATTTTTTAGAAGAGGTAATGTTCCATATCAAGTGAGAAATTTTATCATTAAACCCAACTTTTCTAATCACTTGGAATAAAAAGGTCCATGAGACTCTATCATAAGCTTTAGAAATATCTAGCTTAAGAGCCATACTAGGGATTCTGCTCTTATCCATGGAGTGAATAGTCTCATGTGTGGTGATTACAGCATCAAGAATCTGCCTGCCTGAGATGAAACCTTTTTGAGCAGGAGAAATAATTTTGTCTATCAAACATTTTGTTACCAGGTGTATTGATATAACTATTAAAAATTATATAGCCACATTGTACCAAACATCTACATTTGTGTACATGGATCTCAGAATGTCTAGATGTTGATTGAGATGTTTAAGCACTTGGATATGTTTGAATTAATGTGTAAAATAGATGTAAGAAAAAAATATCAAAAAATTTCTTTGTGTACATCTATGTCTAGGATGTCAGAATACCTAAATAATAATGAATATACCTAACATTCTTAGTGAAGTCAAGAAGATTTAGTTTCCCTTTTACAATTAAATCAACATCTTGCTCAGGAACATAAATCACTGTGATACCAAATGTAAATTCAACAAGGGTTGAATATAATAAATAATTGATTATATTCAATATACAAACACAAAAATATATAGGATAGGTAGTTCCTACATTAAAAGAGAACTAATATCTATAATATATATCTTACAACAGGTCAACACTATTATACATATTTTTTTAACTTACACAAAAAAAAAAATATAAACACTAATACATAAGATTCATTAACATATTTAATAAACCCCATTTGTTCCACAATATTTGGTGAGAAATGGATTAATTTTACTTTATTTGCTTAGTCCTAGCTGGGGTTATTTCATAGTGTCATTTGTTCAGAGTCTTTTTAACACTCTCCTTTGGTGTTGTGGGGTAATATATCCCTTGGTTAGGTTTAGTTGATCCAATTTGTTCATTTTTATAATATAAATAGTATTTCAATGTATGTTATTTGATTACCTTATCTGATATTGAATTTTACTAAGTGATATAAGTTTTAGATCTCTCTTAATTTGTTACATACACCATCCATCACTTCATATTTCAAGGTGAAACCCAAGGTTCAAGTTGTTGAAGAAAAAATTCAACATTAACATGATGTAATACTTGGTTTAAGGGAGAATTTAGATATAACACAAAAGAGAATGATGAAACAAGTTGATCAACATTGTAGTGAGGCTCATTTTGATATTGGTGATTGGGTATTTATGCCCTTGCATCCATATAATCAAATGTATTTGAAGAAACATAAAAAGTATAAAAATATTTATCCTAAGTATTATGGACCTTATCAAACCCTACATAAATTTGAAAATGTTTCATATAAGGTGGAGCTACCCCAATCCAATCATATACATCTTATATTTCATGTATCTAACTTAAAGAAGGTCATTGGATAAATAGCTTCTACCCAAACTAAGTTACCTTAATCTGAAGAAGAAGGAAGAGTAATTTGGAATATGAGGATATATTTCACACATGCATAAAAATGATATGAACAAGAGAGATTATTTATTATTCAATCAAGTGGAAGAGTCTGAAACATGAAGATGCAAAATGGGAGGATGAATATTTCTTGAAGAAACATATTAAGTTGATTAAACATTGAGGTAAACATTTTTTTGAAGAGGAGGGGCATTATACGCCCTTAACCTATAGTGTCTTAATGTATTTGTTTTTCCAACTTGTGGTTTAAATATATTTCATATTATCTTATTGTATTTCTCTATGTTCTTAGTATGGTTAGCATATGGAATAACCATGGATAAGTAGAGTATATATAATAAGTAGTGGTTAGTATTTGAGGATCATATTGTGAATTCTTGTATCATTATATTATTTTGGAGGTTTCCCATTCAAGTGTCTCAATAAATATTATCAATTATTCTTATTGTTTATCAATTATTATTATGGATCTAATAATTTTCCTCTTAATTCTTTGATTTATTATTCTATTATTATGAACATATAAGTAATTTAATTAAAAAATTTGATGAAGACCTTAAAAATAAATAAAGTTGGACCTATGCTTTATCTACCCCGTTGATTTAATTATATGGAGCTTATCCAATCCTTCATGGGTATCTTTTGCATTATGGTCATCTTGATTATCTTTCTCATTCTGATTATACTCTTGAAAATATTCATGAGCAATTTTGTCATCAAAATAATGAGAACCAATTTGTGCATTAGTAGAATCTATTTTAATAATGATCAAGGGAATTTTAATATTATAAATTTAAACCCTACTTATCCTATCACTTCTCTTTAAAGTAATATGAGAAGCAAATTTTTGAGGTAATATAGAAATATGAAATAGAAAAGATGTTACAAATAATGAGAAGAAATGAAAGCTGAAAATAAAAGTTTTTTTGATATATGGAGATTAGTAAATTATTATGAAATTAAAGATAATAATAAGATACTTTTAGTGTCATATATAATCCAAGGTCAAAATTAAATGATTTTAATGTTAGTTATTATGTCTAGTGTCACAAAAAAGTTATTTGAGTGTTAAATTTAAATCCAAGATCTAAAGTAAAATCTTTTAGTTATATATCTAAATACCACGATATTTTTTTGAAACCCTAGAAGGTATTAAATATAAGTTGAACTTAGTGTTTATATATGTCTAATCAATAAATAGGTTCACTAATATGTTTAACCAAATTTTGAATTAAAAATTGAATTAACCCTAACTAAGATAACTTGAATAGAATAACTCAAAATACTAGAAATTTAATTTTGAAAAAAAATAGAAGTAACTTATGAATTTTAAAAAACACAAATGATTTCAAGATTATTAACTATGAAAGTTAAAAAATAAAAAAAATTCTATATGTTTGTTGATTGTGTTGACTGATAGAGAACAAAAATAAGAAATCAACAATTGTATTTTATAAGTGCTTAGAAATTGGAACTAAAAATATTGAAGGACAAGATCATAAGACAAGTATAAGATAAACTCTCACTACCATCCTACTTGGTTGATATATATTTTAATAATAAATTAGGGAATGATTATTTTCAATAGTCTAAATTAGGTCCTTATGTATATATTTGACCTTCAAAATTATGTGGAGACTTAAAAATAGCTTTTGAAAGGTTGAAACCTTAATAGGGATAACAATGATTGAAATACCTGAAAGTAGAAAAAGGTCAAGTATAATTGGGATGATATGACCCTAATCACCCCCATTATGACTAAACACTTCTTACGTATCTTTTACTTTATTGAGTGAATCAAGCCCACATATTTCTCCCACTTATAATGCTTTATGATATCATGTTATTTTAAATTAATAAATGCATCTCTAACTTTTTAAATACTAGATCATGATTTTATTAATGATGGATAAAATAGGCTTTTTAATTGGCTATAGAAGTTTTGGAATTCTTATAACAAAAATAGGAAAGAAAAAGTAACTTTTTTTAATGTACAACAATGTGATTATGCCTATATATTGAAATTTCCAAGTGGAAGAATAAGTAACTTGAGTGTGCCTTCATAAAAATATAAAATGAGAAAACACATGATAAGAAGACTAAAAACATGGAAGATGAAATAAAGGAGGATTTAATTTTTAAAAATGGATCATGAGAGGGATTAAGATAAAAATGTCTCATAGGGATAAGAATGCCTCCCACTATTGTCGATATTAGATATTATTGTCCCTTAGGCAAATGTGTGAATATTTCAATTTGGGGTTGGCCATATAGATGATTAAGGGAATTTTTATAAATCACAACCTTTTTTAGGTGACAAATAATGAGTTAGAATAAAAATAGGCCCTTATAGGTTCTTAAGACATGTTAAAGTGGAAAAATAGGTACTAATTAAGTGTACGAGTTAATTAAAGATAAAATTGGCTAAAACTAACATGATAAAGTATCCATGACAATATTTAGTTTACTAAAACACCCTAAAATTTACTATATGTAGAGAGTGTAGGAAAACTTTGAGCTAAGATCAGAGAGAAAAAAATAGTCTTTCGTCATACTATGTTGTAGGTCATGGAGTGGTAGCTTGATTTGATTAGATAATACTTTCAAGAGGGAAAAATAGTGTCACAAAAAATAAGATAATGTGAAGAAGATCGATCAATAATTTTAAGTGGGTGTTAAGGTGTTCTTAAAATATATTGAAAAATATACATATCCATTATTAAAAAAATTCAATTTGGTACCTTGTTTTGTTGGACTATTTGAGATCTTAGAGAACATCAATCATATAGCTTATCCCATAGCCTTTGCACTTAGCCTATCACATATTCAAAAAATGTTTATTTTTAGTCTTACAATAATATATATATATATATATGACACTAAAAATTTATTATATTGGATGATATTATAGATAGAGGTTGGCAAGACTTTACATGAGCCCATGTGGATAATAGCATTTAGAACATTGATCTATTGAGGCCAAACTATAAACTAGGTTAGGGTTAAATGGGATAATTTAGATCTATATATATATATATATGACACTAAAAATTTATTGTATTGGATGATATTATAGATAGAGGTTGGCAAGACTTTGCATGAGCCCATGTGGATAATAGCATTTAGAACATTGATCTATTGAGGCCAAATTATAAACTAGGTTAGGGTTATATGGGATAATTTTGATCATAAAAATGTGAAATAGGAGGATGTAATACCTTTTATGGTCTATTTTCCACACTTTTTAGTGACTTATATGATGAATTCATAATATGGGAAGGAGACATGAGGCCCATTTTTCAAATATCTTATTTTAATTCATAATTCTAATGTCATTATCATTTTTGATAAATACCATGTATCATTTTGAGGCATGAGGTGCCATTTTTGACATTTTTACATATAGACAAATTTTATTTCATATTTATGATTTTTCCTAGTATAATCCATTTCATTACTTTTTGATTTACATGAATGCATATTTCGGTAAATGCCTAGTTGAGCTAGTTTTAATTCATGTAACTTGGTATTGAGTTCATTGAGTATGTTATTTTTATAATTTTATTATTGTGATTTTACAAGTTATCTAAGTAATGGAACTTGAAATACATTTGTCATGAATCTTTCAATATTTATAGTTCAATTCTTTTGACCTTTTACCTAGTTTTTATATAGTCTAAATTTATAAGAAAATTATAACTATAGTTTGAGGATCTTGTAACTATTTAAAACCCTTTCACCATTACAATTGATATTTATAAATACCTATATATATTCAAGTGTTGTATATAAATGAATTTACAAAGGCTTTAGAACTTGTAAAATTAAGATAATAAAAAAGTGGTTTAAAAATCAAGTGAAGTGATTTTAAGTGTATAAATAGAGGATTTTGACTTAATGTTTGATCATATGAGTGTTTTTAGTAATATTTGAATAATTTTGGGACAACTCATGTTAAATTTTATTTCCTTAAATAGATATGTATTAATGGATTTATAAAAGGGGCTTACTTGCTAATGTTCCCTTATAAGCGAGAGTTATTTCCGTTTAAGTGTAGTTATGAGGATGTAGAATTTTATGAGAAAGTATTGAGGATGGAAAGGGAAAATTGTCATCTTCCAATATGAATTTTTTTTTTGGGAATTTCCTATAATTGGATATAAATCCATCCCTATGCACACTTTTGTATTCTTTTAATTTATATTTTGGAGTTAGAACTTGTAGAAATAGAATGATATTTAGATATACAAGCTATAACCTTGGTGCTAAATATTCAAGTAAGTAAATTATTAATACCAATTAGATACCCTAAGGAAATAAACCATTAAAATAATCATTTTATATATATATATATATATTTATTTATTTAAATATCTTATTCCATTTTTTGAAAAGTTTTAAATTTTCATGGATAGATAAGGCCTCTTATCTTTCCATCCTTTGCCTAAATTTTTATCTTATTTGGAACTAAAGAAACTTGATTTTTATATACCTTATTAATATTATTTTTAAGGTTTTTCTATTCTTCTTTACTTATATTTATTTATCCTCTTTGAATTTTAAACACAAAATGTTATGCTACTCACATGAGTTTTGTCATGATTATTGTGTAGGGCTATTTTAACTATTTTTATTTTAGGGTAAATTACAATACAATAAAAAAGATAAAATGAAGGAAACATGTATTTATATTATAATATAGTTATAAATAGTAATCATATCTTACATAACACCAAAATAGAGATGAAAAATATTATTTCAGCAATTGAAATACAAGGAGATAAATATAATATTAGAAAAACACATCTAATTAATATAATTATATTATTATAATATAAATTTATTTTTCAAAAGCATTGATTATTTCTCTTTATATCTAGTTAAAATACAAAGAAGTGGTTAGAATTATTTGATCACTGATAATTTCTAGGATGAAATTTATACAACACTGATTATGTCCCTATTCTTCCAACTATGTCCTCTATTTATTTTAAAGCCATGTTAATTTATAGGAATAATAAAAAATAAATGATTTTCATAAACAAAAAAAATACTTGAAATTTATGGTAGAATATTATGATTTTTTTCCTTTTATGTTGACTTAATTTTACACAATTTATGAAGAGGAATAGAAACAAAATATTGGTTGGCTTCAACAACCTCACAAGGAGTTACAACTACATGTCACACTATACACACCTAATTTTAGTACACCATTCTCCATTGCATCTTTGTCTTGAATTTTGACACTTGGTCCACTTTTATAAAATTGTCTATTTTTGGACACATTTATTCCCACATTAGAGATTCTTCAAACTTGACCCATACATGTCTCCATAGTTTCACCTTGTATATATATATATATTGATATATATATATATATATATCAATATATATATATATATATATATATATATATCATACTCATCCATTTGATATTTATCTTGATATCTATTCTCATACTTTTTCCCTCTAGGTTATAATTGATAGCCCACCAATTTTGACCCTCATCCTTTTATGGGTTTATTATACCTTGGCATGATTATTTTCACCTTGAATTTCAATTAAAATTATTTCCTAGGGTCAACCTATGTTCAAAGTGTCTTATAATACATGTATATAAAAATAAATCCCAAGCCATTTTATGACTAGTGATCTCTAAGCATTGATCAAGTATCATCCTTAAGTTTGAGATATACATTAATTATATTCATTGTAACACATTATAAGGATCTTTAATTACATATATATCAATTCAAAGTCTTGTTCCATCATCATATTTTGTCAAAATAATGCCAAAACAAACCATATACTTTGAATTTGAATATATTTGTAAGAGATGTGAAGTATTATCTCTCATGGGGTTGGGATTCACTCATAAGGAACTATAACTCCATTAAATAAAATTATAACTTTGGAGGATATGTACTTCTAACTCATTGATAGGTTACCCTAATGATATAACGTGCATGCAATCTTATAAGAATAAGTTTTTGGATTACATCAAGAATAAAATGGGGAGTAATTGGACACATTATGTTGATCAAATTAGAAATTTTAAGTCATAATTTTTTTCATTGTCAGCCTATAAACTTGTCTATAAAATTATAAAACCTATAACATAGTAGAGTAAATAATCAATAACTAATTAAATAATGAACATAAATAAAATGACATAATTGATGGTATACCAATTCTGACCAAGATAAAATATATGTTAGGGTATGGAGCTAAAAGCTTCACCAAGGAGCACACTTTGACAGTTTCAGGTCTACACAAACACCGGCGTCGGTTAGGAGCGACCGACGTCGGTCAGGTGCAGTTGTAGAGGCACCGACGTCAGCAGAGGGTCAGCCAACGGCGGTCACAGGCAAGCAACAGGAACTGACGTCAGTTACCTGTGCATCCAAAAAGCTATTTCCGAGGACAGAAGCAAGTGTTTGCATGATGATTTTAAGTTGTAGTCTTAAGCTCGTGTCTCTATTATTAGTAATATTATTTTTAGAGCCCTTGTTCAAGAGGCTTAACTGGTTGTTATAAGTGCATGCTCAAGTTTCCTAATTCTATATGTAGAATTAGATCTTCTTAGCTTTGTGTGAATTATTGTAGAATTGGTATGTTGAAGAACAGTACAAAATTGAATCAATCTAGGTTTGTTGGAGTTGATTGTTCTTGAGAGAGAGAGAGCTCTTGAGGAATAGAGATCTAGTGAGAGATCTATACATCTAGGAGAGGTGTGGAAGAAAGAAGTTTCTTCAATTGTATTCCTTTTGTAAAGAGTTTGTTCATACAAGTTTTTAGGGTGGTTTCTTGTATCTCTTGTTCTTGATGTTTATCATTCTAATTACTTGTCTATCTGATTTATTTCCGCATTTATTGCTTTCACAAGTGTAATCTATTGTTGGTTGATCCCCAACAAGTGGTATCAGAGCCTTGGTTGCAGGTTCAAGCACTGATTACCAACAAGTGGTATCAGAGCTCAGGTTCACTAATAGGTGGTTCAGATCTATGTAGTGTGTATTGATTACAGGTTCTCATAGGGGTTTTTGCAGGGATTTCTATTTGAGTGGGAGAAGCAATGGCAGATGAAAGTAAACTAAAAATGGAAAAGTTCAATGGCAAAAATTACCAACATTAGAGAATGCAGATAGAGGATTATCTGTATCAGAAAGATCTCTACTTATCATTAGGTGGGGTTGTAAAGGTAGCCCAAAGACATGGAGGATGAAGAATGGGAAGTTCTTGACAGAAAGGCTCTGGGGTCTATAAGACTGAGTCTAGCATCCACTGTGATATCTAATTTATCATAGGCAAAGTCTATGGTAGAGTTGATGACTACATTAGCAAATTTGTATGAAAAACCCTCGGCTTCTAATAAGGTATATCTTATGAAGTAGTTATTTAATTTGCATATGAATGAAGGTGGATCTGTTTCTACTCATCTGAATGATTTCAATGGAATCGTGAATCAATTAAGTTCAGTCAATATAGTGTTTGATGATGAAATAAAAGCTCTTTTAATATTATGTTCTTTGCCTGAAAGCTGGCATGGTTTAGTAATGGCAGTTAGCAATACTGCATCTGCATCAAATATTTTAAAAGTAGAGGATGTTGTTAGTGTTATCTTGAATGAAGAAATACGTAGGAAAAGCACAGAAGAGACATCTGGGAATGATTTAAGTTTTGAGAGCAGGGGGAGGCAGAAAGATAAGAGTAAGAGGAGATCAAGATCAAAGTCTAAGGTGAGAGGAAGATCCAAATCCAAGAACGGCAGGAAGCCACAATGCTAGAATTATGGAAAGATTGGGCACATAAGTAGCGATTGTTGGTCAAAGCCTAAGGAGGAAAATCAGCACAAAGGAAAGGAAGAAGCCAAGGTTGCAGGTATTGCACAAGATGCTTTAATTTTCTCTCTGCATAATAATATAGAATCTTGGGTGTTAGATTCTGGTGCATCTTTTCATGCTACCCCTAACAGGGAATATTTTAGTGACTATATCCATGGAGATTTTGAAATAGTGTATCTAGGGGATGATGAGCCCTATAAAATAATTGGCAAAGGTAAAGTGTAGTTGAAGATGCAGAATAACAACACATGGGTGTTGAGAGATGTGATGCATGTTCCTAGCTTGAAGAAAAATTTGATTTTTGCAGGAAAGTTAGGGGATGAGGGTTGTACAGTAACTCTCACAACATAATCTTGGAAGGTGACCAAGGGTGCACTTGTTATGGCCAGAGGTAAGAGAGAAGGTACTCTCTATTTGTGTAATTGTGTTACTAACAAATCTCCTTCTATATTATCTACTTTAGATGTGGATGCTAAATTGTGGCACTCAAGGCTTGGCCACATGAGTGAGAAGGGGATGTCAATTCTTAAGTCCAAAGGTATGCTTTCAAATTTAAAAGGCATAGATCTAGAGTTTTGTGAGCATTGTGTATTTGGAAAACAGAAAAGGGTTAGTTTTCTCAAGATTTGGTCTACTAAGAAGAGGCATAAGTTGCAGCTTGTTCACACAGACGTGTGGGGACCAGCTTAGGTTGCTTCCATTAGAGGATCACAGTACTATGTATCTTTCATAGATGATGCTACAAGGAAGGTATGGATCTATTGTATTAGAAGAAAATCTGATGTATTTGAGACTTTTAAGATTTGGAAAGCTATGGTTGAGAATGAAATAGGTAAAAGATTGAAGTGCCTGAGATCTGACAATGGTGGTGAGTTCTGTAGTTATAAGTTTAGAGATTATTGTTATATGCATGGAATTCACAGGCAAAGGATGGTTCCAAGGATACCTTAGTAAAATGGAATTGCTGAAAGGATGAACAGGACAATAATGGAGCATGTAAGATGTATGAGATTGCATGCTGGTTTGCCCTTACAGTTTTGGGCACAAGCTGTTGACACTGCAGTATACCTGATCAACAGAGGACCCTCCATAGCTCTAGATGGTGGTATTCCAGAAGAGGCATGGATAGGTAAAAAGGTTGATCTCTCATATCTCAAAGTTTTTAGTTGTGAAGCCTTTGTGCACATAGATAAGGAAAATAGAAAGAAGCTTGATGCTAAGTCTATGAGGTGCACATTTATTGGCTATGGCTCAGATGATTTTGGTTACAGATTGTGGAATCTAGAAACTAACAAGGTAATTAGGAGCCGTGATGTTATTTTCAATGAAAGAGTGATGTATTGTGATCAGTTAAGGAAGCTGAATCAATCTGAGCAGAGCAATGGTGAATTGGATGAGGTGAAGGTCTAATATGAGCTCATGGGAAAAAGAAATAATCACTTGTAGGAAAACACAAAGACCGACGTCGGTAGGTTAGGAACCAGCATCGACAGAATAGAAATCGAGGTCAGCCATACAGAGACCAACGTCGGTAGGACAGGCACCGGCATTAGTCAGACAGAACTGGCGTCAGCCAGTAACAGGTCTGGAGGTGACTGAGGTCGGTCACTGTCAGAGAATTTGGGTGGACAGCATGTTTTAAACGAGTCTTAGACACCCATCAGGAGGTCAAAAAGGGTGAGTAAGCCTCCAATTAGATATTCTCCTTCTTTATTTTATTTATTGCTAACTGATGGTGGAGAACCAGAGAGTTTTGAAGAAGTAATACAGGTGGAGTCCAAGAGTCAGTGGGAGCATGGCATGGTTGAGGAGTTGGAGTCCTTAAGAGAGAACCAAACATGGGATTTGGTTGAATTGTCAGCTGGTAAGAGAACACTCAAGAATAGATGGACCTACAGGTTGAAAGAAGGTGAGAATGGATAAATGAGATATAAGGCCAGATTGGTGGTAAAAGGATTTGCACAAAAGCCAGGTATTGACTTTGGTGAGATTTTTTCTCCTATTGTTAAAATGACTTCTATAAGGGTTGTATTGTCTTTGGTTGCTTTCGAGGATTTGCATCTTGAGCAGCTAGATGTTAAGACAGTGTTTCTTCATGGAGACTTGGATGAGGAAATTTATATGGAACAGCCAGAAGGATTTGAGGTCAAAGGTAAGGAGAAGTTTGTGTGTAGATTGAAGAAAAGCTTGTATGGCCTCAAGCAAGCTCCTAGGTAATGGCACTTAAAATTTGATAGGTTTATGACTGAGCATGGCTATAGTAGGTGTCAATCTGACCATTACATGTATTTCAAGAGATTTGATAATGGTAGATATATTATTATATTGTTGTATGTAGATGATATGTTGGTTGCAGGATCTCACATGCAGGATATCTCTGAGCTTAAAGTGAAATTAGCTCAAACGTTTGCTATGAAGGATTTGGGAGTAGCAAAGAAAATCCTTGGCATGAGCATTAAGAGAGACAAGAAAAATCATAGGTTGATATTGTCTCAAGAAGATTATGTGGACAAGGTGTTGAAATGGTTCAATATGCAGGATGCTAAACCGATAAGCACACCTTTGGCTGGACATTTTAAGTTGAGTAAAGAACAATGTCCTAATTCATATGATGAGGTAGAGTACATGAGTAAGGTTCCATATTCTTCCATAATAGGGAGTTTGATGTATGCAATGGTGTGTACTAGACCAGATATTGCCCAAGTAGTGGGAGTTGTAAGTAAGTATATGGCCAATCCAGGTAAGGAACATTGGAAAGTAGTTCAATGGATCCTTAGATATCTGAGAGGAACCAGCAGTAGGCACTTGTGCTATGGAGGTTCAGATACTTCCCTACATGGTTATGTAGATTCAGATATGGTAGGTGATTTGGATGGTAGGAGGAGCACTACAGGTTATGTTTTCACTGTAGGTGGAATGGCGGTTAGCTGGATATCTAAGTTGTATAAGGTTGTTGCCTTGTCAACTACAGAAGCAGAGTATATTGCAGCCATAGAGGCTAGCAAAGAGATGATATGGATGACACAGTTCATGGATGAGCTTAGTAGGGAGCATGAGAGTTGCAAATTGTATAGTGATAGTCAGAGTGCAATCCATTTGGCTAAGAATTTAGCCTTTCATTCAAGAACAAAGCACATACAGCTAAGGTACCATTTCATACGATTGGTATTGGAAGATGGTGAGTTAAAGCTGGAGAAGATCCATACGGATAGGAATCTTGCTGATATGTTAACCAAGCTAGTTACAAAGGAGAAATTGAATCTTCATTCAACTTCTGTTGGTCTTCATGATTGAGTTGAAGATGAAGGAGCTAGAAGATATTACTGTACAGGTACTGGTGCAGCTGTTTATCTCCAAGTGGGAGATTGTTAGGGTATGGAGCTAAAAGCTTCACCAAGGAGCACACTTTGACAGTTTCAGGTCTACACAGACACCAGTGTCAGTTAGGAGCGACCGACATCAGTCAGGTGCACTTTCAGAGGCACCAGCGTCGATAGAGGGTCGGTCAGCGGCAGTCACAGGCAAGCAGCAGGAACTGGCATCGGTTACCTGTGCGTCTAGAAAGCTATTTTCGAGGACAGAAGCGAGTGTTTGCATGATGAGTTTAAGTTTTAGTCTTAAGCTCGTGTCTCTATTATTAGTAATATTATTTTTAGAGCCCTTGTTCAAGAGGCTTAACTGGTTGTTGTAAGTGCATGCTCAAGTTTTCTAATTCTATATGTAGAATTAGATCTTCTTAGCTTTGTGTGAATTATTGTAGAATTGGTATGTTGAAGAACAGTACAGAATTGAATCAATCCAAGTTTGTTGGAGTTGATTGTTCTTGAGAGAGAGAGAGAGCTCTTGAGGAATAGAGATCTAGTGAGAGATCTATACATCTAGGAGAGGTGTGGAAGAAAGAAGTTTCTTCAATTGTATTCCTTTTGTAAAGAGTTTGTTAATACAAGTTTTTAGGGTGGTTTCTTGTATCTCTTTTTCTTGTTGTTTATCATTCTAGTTACTTGTCTATCTGATTTATTTCCGTGTTTATTGCTTTCACAAGTGTAATCTATTGTTGGTTGATCCCCAACAATATATGGTTCACCAATTCTAACCCAATAACAAGACATAGTCAACTCATGGTTGCAACATGGTCATTTACAAAATAACATCATGGTTATAAAAATTAAAAATATTACCTAGGTGTGTCTTTTTATATCACTCTTTGTCTCCCTTTCACTTATCTTTCTTTTTCACTAATCTAATTACATTATTTGTAATTTATTCAGGTCATAAGTTATATCTGATTATTATTTTTAACTTAATTTAGATAGATCATCTATGTGACATAGTTTTAGTGAATTTTTCATGTATTATTTATCCCTTAAACAATAATTCATCAAAACATTTTCATGACTCCATTTGATCTTTGAACCCATTAACTGTTAGTATTTCATTTTTTCATCCACTAGGGGATTATTTGTGATTTATACCTATCAATTATATTTTTTAGATTTAGTTTTATTTCAACACTTTATAATTATCTATATATATTTATATGTGTTTCTCATGTTTACATTTTATGATAACTAGGAAATTTAAATCTACAGACCCTACTAGGAAAATTACTAGGTTGATTGGTGATTTGTGATCTCATTCAACTTCCTTCATTTCCTATTTATGTGTCCTTAAATTTAAAAATCCTAATTAATATAAAAATAATAATTATACTATTATACATATTTTATCAATAAAATATAGATCTATGATTATGGATCTTCTGATGTTGATGCTATAAAAATTTATAAGATATCCACATCTAATCTTGAATATTATATTTTGAAAATTACACAAGAATCATATTTTATGATTTATGTTGTTACCAAAAAATGAAGTCGAGGAATAATTGATAAGGAATATACATGTGACAATGTAAAAAAATATAATTTGAATGTTCCTAATCATGTTATTTAAGGCTCTAAGTGTTCATCATGTGATGAAACTAATGTTATTAGTTCTCATAGTGGTACTCCTCTAATCACTGCAATGATTCCTTTATAAACTACTACATATGGTATACTTCATATGACTAATGTACCATATTTAACTACTCATATTTATCAATTGATTAGTCATTTTGGTATTTAAAATATATATTAAGACTCTATTTGTATCAATGTTAATAATTTTATGATTTTTATACATGTAAAAACATATAATAAATTTTAAATTCAATGCTTTCTCTAATAAATTCAATCTAAAATTAGGTTACTTACCCAAGGATCTCAAAATTAAATTCATTCTTTTACTTATAAATATATATTAGACAACCCATTGGATCATGAGGTCCTCACTCATTTTCTAATGCCTAAATTTGAATAATACAAGGAAAAGGTGGTCCTTTTCATCACATTAATTCCTAAATTTCTCCATGCTTTGGTTTTTTTCATGATGATTTATTAATAACCAATATCTTTCAAATAAATCTCAAGGACTATGAATTTAGTTTTTCTATGCATTAATTTTAGGCTTAATGTGTCTATTTAATGAATTGACTAAAATATTCTTGATTAATTTTACTATAAACACTAGCCTAAAGGTCACATTTGTTTAAAATTTATTAAATAAATAAAATACCTAATGAGAATTGTGTTTATATTAAATACTAAACTTTAAAAAATGTCTCATCAAATATTTGATACTAAGCTACAAAGTGTTTTCTCTAATGTTTTTCTTCAACCACCTACATGTAATGTTATATTTAACACTTTCCAAACATTTAATGAGCTTTGTCACATGGTTCAAACTTCACAACTTTTTAATTACATTTTTAAAGGCTAACATGTTAAAATATGATCCTAATTATCATACCTCTACTATCTCCAAATATCAGGGAAAATCCACATTCATATCTAAGGTTAATGATGATCTAACATTTCAAGATAAAAATGAGTCTAAAAATGTAGAAAAAATATCATAACCACTTAATTGAATAATATTTTAATATTATAAAGAACATATAAAAATTACAAGTTTACCTAAGCCTCCTCAAAAAGTGATCAAATGGTGTTTTTAATGAAACATAATATATTAACCTCTACCCATGAGTTGGATACTTATAAAACTTTTCCCAAAGGATGAGCTCTTATTTTATGGATATAGTGTGCATCCATGTTTGATTGTCAACAATTCTAATGTATCTACAAGAAAACATACATATCAAAAATTAGTCAATGTCTTAGCACATAAATAGTCACTATAAATGAAATAATTAATTTTTAATAAGAAAAGGAATGAATACACTTGGTGGTATGAAAATCATGCTATCAATCTTTTAAATACTTTATACTTTCAAATAGAAACTAAAATATTTTCACTAGCGAGTTTAAAGGACACTTATAGACATATTAGACTTTGAATCAAGTATTCAAAACATTATTCCTCTTATTCATCAAGGAATAATATGTTTGGTGATGGTTTTTATTTTTGAAAATTATTTGTAAAATAATATTCCATCCAAAATCTACATTTGGGTGTAGAATATCTTGACAAATGCTTCCCTTTTAAGATTAAGTATTTAATACCTAGTCTTGTATATCACTCATCTCAAAATAAAGAGTCATGTACATAATTTGTTATCATAGATAAATATAGCTAAATATATTAAATGTTTTTGTAAAGACCTTTGTAAAAACATGCATATGGATATAGAAAGATATCATTATGTAAATAGCAATAGTAATATATTTCTCATGGAAAAATGAGGTGATTGAGAGTGAAGAAAAATTATATTCCATACGATAAGTGTAAGGAAAGATAAATAAAATATTTTTTCAAATAATGTATAATAACTATCAACATGTAAGGCTCATTAATATCCCTAATATTCATATGATAATGCACTATAAACAAGGGAAAAGGCAGAGATGGTAAAATGGTATGACTCATTAAATCAATATATGGGATGCCTAAATATGGATAATATATAAAAATTTATGTATTATGTTCAATAATATCCATGTGACTATCTATAATTAGAAATAATTGGTGTCCGAATATAATCAATGTAATACCAATAGACACATGGGTGTATTATGTTATATAGGCATATTATAACATAAATGAAGATTATGAATAGTATAATGGTATGATGTGCCAAAATTAAATATTATAGTGGTAAAATCCATATTGTGTTTGGTAAATATGCCTCAATATCTAGGTAGATATATAATCAATCAATCTTAGATGGTTATTAGTCCCCAAAAGTTAATGAGTAAATGTTTTACTATGAAGAGTGGGTTATCAATGTAATAGTAAGTCTTCATATCCAATATATGTTATCATAAATACAAATATCATGAATAATGTTTAGGTATGATTAATCCAATGGAAATAAATATGTATTAATATCTAGTTTCATGTGAAATTCCCACAATGGCACTATGTGTGTAATAGGGAATGACAAATCATTGTGGAAACTATCAATTTTGAATAAGCCAATGTGTCAAATTCAAATATTAAGAGAATATAATAATAAATGCATCTCATGGTAGAAGTGATAATATCAAGTGTATAATAAGGATTGGTAGGCTTAATCACTAAAGTGAAATAATGGGCCCCATAATATTTTGGAACCACAATGATTAAGAGGGAGGGGGGGGTGAATCAATCTTAAAAAAACTTTTATAACTTTACTTTATCATTCATTAAATATAAAAACAATATAGTAAACTAGTAGCACATTAAGAGCCATGAGCATGAGAGAAGAGCATAACATAAAAAACATTTATTTGAGTGGGAAACCCTCAAGGGGAAGAAAACCCACTGATTATGAAAAGGAACTATTGTCCTATAATTCAAACATCAATATTTAGTGATTCACCAACTTCACTTTGAGCACCAACCCCAAATATCCAAGCACCAACTTGACCGAGCTTTAGAAAGCATCCAATTGCAAGGAGGCACCAACCCCTTAGATGAATTAGAATAAAATATGTCACCTCAAACCTTTGATCACCTTCATAACCCTTTATTTATCATAAAATATATTATTATATCCTTCTTCATCTCTTCACACACTTATATCCTTCTCAAACAAGTCTTTAGCCTTCTTCACTCAATTAGGTCTCTTTAAAAAATATTAAGTCATTTAACCCTAATTTTCATAAATAGTACCTATATTAGATATTAATTATATTTTATATACACCCTAATGGTTTTATATATGACCTTATTTTTCTCTTTAAAAATATATATCTTCCACTTCAACTCTTATATATCATAACTAGGCAGTTAGGCCTATTAGGCCTTGTTCTTATACTAAGATCTTGATCATACACCTATTAGTCAGATATGAACAATTTTTAACTTATATTTTAAATTAAATATGCCTTATAACATGCCAAAAACCATTACAATTGGCCATTCATTGTGTATAGTACCAAAACCCCCTTTCAAACCTTAAGGAGACTTAATTCAATTAGGCCTTCATTAACACATGTTACCCTTTGAAATATTGGGAACAATATAAAAATTACAAAATGGTAATAACATATAAAATAATACTTAAATATACCTTATACATCTTAAATTTATGTCCAAAACACCTTTGAGGTCCAATCACCACTTGAACCTCTTCTTAAAAATCTATTCATACTAGGTCTGTGCATACCAATAAAATTTGTCTTGAATAACTAAAACGTAAAAATAGTTTTTCCAAACTACCATGGAAAGAAATAAAACATATAAATTATACATGACATTAAAAAATTCACAAATTTATTTATAATTAAATACACATGGCAAAATGACTCAAACCCTTATATGCAAGTAACCCACTCATAATTGTCAACTAGCTTCAAAACATAGTATGGAAACATGAACTTATGATACATGGATAGGAATAATTAAGAAATTAAAATGAATGAATATTATTTTTTTTTAAATTATAAAAAATTAAAACAAATATATCATAATATATTATATCAATATTGGTCTTATAGACCAATCTCATGACTTCATTATACACATACCTCACTAAGTTAGACAAGTCAATTTGAGAGAAACTTTATGCTATATACAATCATCTAAAAATATTATATAAAATATTAAAATTATTTAAAAACATCCCCATGCATTTGTATCTATCCCTAATCCATGATAACACATCCCTAATCAACTTCTCACTTTTGCCTAATTTTTTCGTTATCCACACCACTAGGTTAGTTAGTGACTAGCTAACTTGTATGACCAGTTTAACACCACTAAGGGATAAAACCTATTTAAAAAACACCATGGACATAATATAAAATTATAAATCTTAAAAAATCATCTAATTATTAATTTTTACTTGGTCAAATCTGCCTATTATAGTAAATCCCTAATAAACAAGGCCTTTCCTATATGGTCCACTCATTCTCTTGACAAAAAAATCACACCTAGAGATGCTTGACAGAGTTGAATTCATGATAAAATAGATAAAAAATATAAACCAATCCATTATAATAAATTTATAATAAGTTATTTCACATCAGGTCACTATTAGGGTTCTTTGAGGGTTTAAACCATCTCATAGTCTTAAGGAACATTTATATAGATTAGCCCCTTATTCCAAAAACCAGTGCTTGTAAATTTGAGATAGGACCCTTAAAAATATACCATGAATATATTATGTTATCATTCATAGGTTACACATTCCAATGAACATTTTAATGTTCTTCTCGAGTTGAGAACCCTTTATTATGTGCACATGAGAGACCTCAAAACACTTTTTATTTCCTTAACCTTCAAATTTTGACCTAAAACTTGGTCAATATACTTGAAACAACATGAAATACCTTTGTAAATTCACACATACTCACACTTATAAATAAATTTCTTATAAACCACCATGGACATAAGATACAAGTCTCAATATTCAACATTAATCCAATTATCAACTTTGACTTGATCAAATTTGCTTGCTACATCAAATCTCTAAGAAACAAGGCCTTTCTTGTAGGGTCCACTCACTCTCATAAAAAATTAATCACACCTATAAATGATTTGTATAGTTTAATTCATTCTCATTTTTATAAAATATACAAACTAATCCATTATAAGCACTTTAGAATAAGTTATTTCACATCGGATCACTACTAGGGTTCTTCAAGGGTTTAAATCATCTCATAGTCTTAACGATCATTCATAAAGCTTCTCCCCTTATTTTAGAAACAAATGGTTGTAATTTTAAACTATTATCCTTACACATATACCATTAATATCTTATATTCTCATGTAGAGGTTATACATGCCAATGAAGACTTGAAATTTCTTCTCAAGTTGAGAACCCTTCATTATGTGCACATGGGAAACCTCAAAACACTTTTTATTGCCTTAACCTTCAAATTTTCACCTAAAAATTGGTCAAAATACTTTTTAAAACATGAAATACCTACGAAATTCAAATATACTCACACTTTCCTTGGAAACTAATCTTTATACCCCATTTGGCCACCATCTCTCTCTTTGCTCTCTTAGGCCTTTGACTTCCAAGTCACATTAGGCATTAAAAATAACCTTCCATACGCTATCCAAGATATTAAAACATAATATACATATCACACAACCTCTTATAACGATCATCCACTACCATACATCATATGTCTTGATAATACTTCATGACACCTCATTAGGTTAGGCAAGGTCTAAAACTAGTCAAGTTACATGTTAGTTATATAGGTCTTACCCCTGTAGACTCACCTTAGAACATGCTTGAGTGATCCAATGCCTCATATTCATCATTAAAAAACTATATATATAATATTATGCCTCTATTCATCCATCTCACTAGTCCACCATTCTCTTTCATCTACAAGACTAGGCATCCTATACACAAGCCTTGTTAAGTATCTTGATAAGTTCAAACACTTGTAAAATTTAGAAATTGATCTTGAAACACTCTTTCATGATTATACACCTTGATCACATGTATTTCATGATCTTTAAACAATATCATACCTATAAACATACTTCTTCATTCTCACCATGCATATGCTCATGTTATAACCATGCTTATCAAGATACTTTGTATTCAAAGACTAGTACTTAAAAAAATTCTTACCTTGACCTAAAACTTGACATCAACCTCAGAAGAATCATTAGGTTGACTTCAAATTATCTCTCAAAAGAGAGACATTGTTAGATCATTTTATACTATTAATATGAATAGTAATGTCTAAAATAAGATATCTATAGAGGGAAAATGTATATATGTATAGTAGATATCTTTGGAGTTGTTATAATCTACATAGTAAAAATGGTCATCTTCATAGCACACATAGATAGGTCTTTGAATATTCATCAATATGTCTTTAGAGCTACCTAGGTGGATATTCAAAGCTTTGATGTAATTTATTTAGAGCTTGACTAAGGATCTTTGTAGCTCACTATGTTCTATGTTGAGTCTTCATATCAGGCATACAAGCTCATACCCCACACATCATGCATGTTGGAATCAATTACATCAACCTTGACATCAATGACAACACTTATCAACAACAAAAATAATGATAAATAATCTCCCCCTTTATCATTTATGTAAAATCATACTAAACATTAATCATCCTTATATCCCCATACTAGTCTTTCTCCCCCTTTGACATAAATGATAGAGTGATGTCTACCATTCTTTAGATCACACTCCTAGTAACCAAAATAATCTACATAGAAAACTATGAGTTTATGATACATAAAACAAACATGCTCCCCATATATCCATGCATACCTTCTTTGAATAACTCACCTATTCTTGGAGATAATGAGCATGATTAGCTCCCCCTTAGTACTTGACTTTGCCAGTGATTTATAGGGGTAAGAATTACACCAAATCCATATCTTAGGTGTTCAAAAGTTACCTTTGGAAGTGGTTTGGTTAGGATGTCTACAATCTAATCATGTGTAGAAACATATTCAAGTTTGACACTTTGTTCACTTACCTACTTTCTTAGAAAATGATACTTGATGGGAATATATATGGTCCTTGATTAAATGATAGGGTTATTTTAGATTCTTATAACACTTGTATTATCATAATAGAGAGGGTTAGGACCATCATACTCTACCTTGTATTCTTTTAGGTTTTGTCTCATCTATAAGACCTAAGTAAACCATGAAGCTATTAAAATTTTCTTAGCCTCATACATGGACAAGGCTACCAATGGTTGCTTCTTGCTGATCCATAAAACTAGGCACTCACCAAGGAAGAAGTCTCCTCCACTGGTACTCTTCCTATCATCTATACTTCCTACCTAATCTGAATCTATACAGGCTATCAAATTGAACTCCTTGATTATTGGATACCATAATCCATACTCCATAGTCCATTTGAGATACGTAAGTATCCTTGGACTACTTTCAGATGATTCTCCTTTGGATATAATTGAATCCTTCCCATAAAGCCTACTACTTGCATGATGTCAAGTCTAGAGGTAGTGGTATACAACAAACTTCCAATCATTGACCGATATGATGTCTAATTGACCTTTGAAGACTCATCTTCATTTCTTATCTTACATCCTATGATCATGGGTATACTAATTGGCTTGAATCCTCCATCTCAAACTTCTTCAGCATCTCTATTATGTACTTGGCTTGTGATATGAATATATATATTTTTTAGATTGAGTGATTTTCAACCTAAGAAATAATGATAGTTATCCTAGTATCAACATCTAAAATTATTTATTCATCACTTTGAAAAGGCCTTGTCATGTTCTCATTGTTTCCACAAAAGATAATGTCATCCACATAGATAATTACTATCAATTGATGGTCATATTTTATCTTGATGTATATATTACTATCTATAACTCTTCTTTTAAATATTTCATCTAATATATACTTGTCTAACCTAACATACCAAGATCTTGAAGATTTATTTAGACAATAGAGGTCATTTTTTAGTCTTTAAACATAACCTTTATCATATGATAGTGATAACCCTTTAGGTTTCTCAATGTACACTTCTTCTAGATTCCCATTCAAAAAGATAGATTTGACATGCATCTGGTATACCTTGAATCCTGTATAAGCTAGAAATTTTTTTATGGCCTCCAATCTTGCTACTAGTGAAAAGGTATCCTCAAATTCTACCCATTCATATTATGCATATACCTTGCATAAAAATATAACCTTTTTCCTAATGACTTCTCCATATTCATTCAACTTATTTTTAAAAACCCATTTTGTGCTAATGATATTTTTGAGTTTAAGCCTAGGAACTAGTTCCCAAGTCTCATTCTTCTCTATTTGATCTAACTCCTCATTTATAGAACCTATCCAAAAAAAAAAATTCTTGATTGTATAGTAATTTTAGGTTCAGTCTTGGATAATAGAGCAACATTCTCTTGATTTAGATTATTTACCAGTCTTCTCCTTATTTGCATACATGTATTCTTATTTCCAATGATTTGAGATTGAGGATGATATCTTTGAATCTATCTTGAGGGTCATTTTGAGTCTTGTACCTCTTCAACTTATTCTTATTCCTCATAAACCTATATATTCATCTCATCATTCTTGAAATCCAAATTATCTAAAGTATTCTTTGACTATGAGTGAGATTTCTTTGTCTCATCAGTCTTCACATTGGTACTTTATAATATCTTTTGTAGTCTCTTGTTATAACATTTATAGGCTAAGATCATCAATGAGTATCTTAATAATATGCCTTAATTAGATATAGAATCAAACTTACCCAAGTCTTCATCATCTCTCTTGATGAAACATTTGTTCCTAAACACTCTAAAGTGTTCTACATTTACAAATCACCATCCATAGTTCATAAGGAGTTTTGTTTCCATTATTCGTTATCTATCCTCTATTAAAAATTTAGATATTAGTGATTAATACCTATATACAATATATATTAGATAATACAGATTGATTTAACATAGTTCTAGCCATATCTTGAACTATCCTATTCTTCCATTCCACTACCCCATTTTGTTGAGGTGTCTTAACTACTAAGAATTATCTCCTTATTCCATGAACCTCATAGAAGTAATCAAACTAATTAGACCAAAAATATCCTCCTATAAGAAATCTTAGGCACTTTAACTTCCCATTCTTCTCATTCTCAATAAGGGCTTTAAATGCCTTAAACTTGTCAAGAGATTCTAATTTCTCTTTTAGGAATGCAACCCAAGGCATTCTTGTGTAATCATCAATGAGTAATATGAAGTATCTATCTCCTTAAATCCATTGAATTCTTGTAGGCCCATAGACATCAATGTGGATTAAATCTAAGGGTTTTGTGGTAGATTACTCCTTGTACTTGAACTTTATTCTAGTCTACTTACCAAGTTGACATGCCTTGTAAAGCATGTTTGTAGGTTTGTTGATCTTAGGCATGTTCTTCATAGACTTCTTAGTGCTAATTTTGACCAGATTCTCAAATTTTAGGTCACCTAGAAGGTTTAGGTGACCTATCCTTCTATGCCATATCCAAATTTCATATATCTTACTTATAAAACATCTCTCCTTGATCTCATTCAATACATATATCTTATTCTTAGTCTTATTTGCATTGGTAATTAACCTTCTTGATTTGGATCTCCTTATATCACACCCTCTATCATGAAAGGTTAGTGTGTGTCCTTGATTTGAAATTTGACTTACACTAATCATGTTATGTTTCAAACTTTTCACATATAACACATTTTGGGTCTTTGTCTTTCTATTATCCAAACTCAAGACACCCTTTCCAACTGTATTTGTAGTCGTGTTATCTCTAAACCTCACTATTCCTAAAAAAATCTTCTTTAATGAGATGAACTTATTTATGTATCCTATCATGTTTCTTGTGAAACCCCTATCTATATGCCATTTCATGAATTCATGTTGAAGGTGAAAAGCAATATGAGATAGCATAGAATCCTCTTTGGTCTTTTATTCCTCAGAAAATAATCCATCTTGCCTCTTCATCTCAATATGATCCATCATAACTTTCTTTGTCTTCTATACCAATGTTTGATCATTTTTGTGCATTCCATGAGCTTTGTATGTCTTGTTGAATCTTGTAGGCCTTCTAACTTTATAAGAGTAGAATCTTGAAATATGTCCTATATTATGACAGATGTATCAAACACCATTTTTATACTTACCATGGTTCCAAAATGAATTATACTTCATTGCATTAGGATGTTTGATTAGTTTTTTTATGTTGATATTATTGACTTGTTCTGACTCCTCATGCTCTCTCTCAAACTTGCTCATTTTTTATATTAGCTACACATACTCAAAATTCAATTGGTCATACTCAAATTCCTTTGACTTAAACCTTATGTTGACATATTATAACTATTGATATCATTGATAGTCTTATTTTGATGCTTAAAATCATCAAGGTATCTTATGAGCTTAGCTTTAAGGTTTAGTTTAACATCTTCTTCACTGTCATAGTATACTTATTTATCATAAAGGTTGTCTTCTCCCTATTGATCACATGACATATTGTGCTTCTTAAGACCACCTTAAAGTTGTTAGACTTATCAAAAAAGACTAGGATCTAATACCACTTATTAGAAACATAATGATTGAGAGGGGGGGTGAATCAGTCTTTAAAAATCTTTTACAACTTTACCTCATCATTCATGAACTATAAAAACAATATAGTAAACTAGAAACATATTAAGAGCCATGAGCATGAGAGAGAGAATAACACATAGAACACTTATTTAAATGGGAAACTCTCAAGGAGAATAAAAACCACTAATGATGAAAATGAAATATTATCCTATAATTCAAACATAAATATTTAGTGAAGCACCAACTTCACTTGGAGCACCAACTTGACTAAGCTTTAACAAGCACACACTTACAAGAAGGTACCAACCCCCTAGATGACTTAGCATAAACTTATCTACCTAAAAAATTTGATCACATTTTTAAAAAAATTCTCATACAACATATGATGATCTCCTTCTTCAACTCTTCACACACTTCTATCCTTCTCAAACTATTTATAGTCTTCTTCACTCAATTAGGTCTCTTCAAGATAGATTAGGTCAATATAACCCTGATTATAGTATATAATACCCTTATTATATACTCATTATAGTTTCTTTTCACAATAATCATGGTATATATGACCTCTTTTTTCTCTTTAAAAATCTATATCTTTTGCTTCAACTCTCAGACATCTTAACTAGCCAATTAGGCCTTGTTCTTATACTAAGCTATTGATCATACAAATATTGGTCAGGAATACACACTTTATCACTTATATTTTAAATTAAATATGACTTAAAACATTCCAAAAACATGAAACAAACATTAAAATAGGTCATTCATAGAATATAGGATCAAAACCGACTTTTAGGCCTTAAGGAGACCTAATTCAATTAGGCCTTCATTAACATATGTTACCCTTTGAACTATTTTGAACACTATAAAACTTATAAAATAGAAATAAAATATAAAATAATACTCAAATAGACGTTATAAAACTTCAATTTATGTCCACAACACCTTTTAGGTCAAATCACCACTTGAACCTTTTCTCAAAACATTGTTTATACTAGGCATGTACATACCTAAAAAATATTTCTTGAATAATTGAAGCATAAGAAAAAAAATTAAAATGACCATGGAAAAAATAACACATAAAAATTATACATGACCTTAAAAATTGCATCACGTTAATTATAATTTAGTACACATGGCAAAATTACTCAAACCCTTCTTTGCAAGTAGCCCACTCAAATTGTCAACTGGCTTCAAAACACAGTCATGGAAAAATGAAATTATGATACATGGAAGGGAATAATTAAGAACTTAAAATTAATTAATATCATATTAAAAAAAACTCAAAATAAATTTAAAAAAATATATCATAATATCTGATAGCAATACTGGTCTTATAGACCAATCTCATGACTTCACTATACACATACCTCACTGAGTTAAACAAGTCAATTTGAGAGAAATTTTATGCTATATAAAATCATCTAAAAATATTATATATAATATATAAATGTATTATATGTATTTAAAAACATACCCATTCATGTGGATCCATCCCTAATCCATGATAACACATCCCTAATCGACTTCTCACTTTTGCCTAGTTTTTTCATTATCTGTACCACTAGGTTTGTTAACAACTAGTCAACTTGTACGACCATTTTATCATCCTTAAAGGATAAAAAACACTTATAAACCACCATGGAAATAATAAAAAATTATCAATATTTAACATTCATCTAATTATTAACTTTAACCTGATCAAATCTACCTACTATAGTAAATCTTTGATAAACAAGGCCTTTCCTAAATGGTCCACTCACTCTCTTGAAAAAAAAATCGCACCTTGAGATTCCTAAGATATTTTATTTCATGATACAATATATAAAATTTCCAAATGAATCTAATTTTATCACTTTATAATAATTTCTTTCAAATTAGGTCACTATTAGGGTTCTTTGACGGTTTAAACCATATCATAGTTTTAATGATCATTCATAAAGATTAGCCCCTTCTTTTATAAACTAGTGCTTATAAATTTGATCTAGGAACCTTACCCATATACCATAAATATATTAGGGTCTCATGAAGAGGTTACACATTCCAATGAATACTTGAAAGTTATTTTGAGTTGAGAACCCTTCATTATGTGCACATGAGAGACCTTAAAACACTTTTTATTGCCTTAACCTTCAAATTTTGACCTAAAACTTGTTAAAAATACTTGAAAAAAGTTTACATACCTATTTAAATTTAAAAATACTCATTATTACCTTGTAAATTGATCCCAATACCCCATCTATCCAACATCTCTCTCTTTGATCTCTTAGGCCTTTGACCTACAAGTCACATTAGGCCTTGAAATTGACCTTCTATCCATTATATAAGCTATAAACACATAATATATAGGTCAAATAAATTATTACCATGTTTAAACACTACCATAAATACTTCATATGTCTTTAAAATACCTCATGAAACCTCATTAGGTCAGACATGGTCTAGAACTAGTCGAGTTGCATGCTAGATTTGTAGGTCATAGCCCTGTAAGCTCACCTTAAAACTCAATTGAGTGATCTAATACCTCATATTCATACTCAAGTAACTCTATATACCCTCTTATGCCTCTATGCATCCATATCACTAGCCCACTATGCTCCTTCATGTACAAGACTAAACATCCTATACATACGCCTTCTCAAGTTTATTGCTAGGCTCAAACACTTGTCAACTTTAGAAATTAATATTAAAACAATATTTGATGATTATACACCTTTCTCAAAGTATTTTCATGTTCCTTAAATAATATCTTACCTTTACACATATTGTTTCATGCTCACCATGCACATGCTCATGATATGATTATGCTTCTTAAGACACCTTGTATTTAAAGACTAGTACTTCAAAACATTCTTACCTTGACCTAAAACTTGAAATCAACCTTAGAAGAATCGTCAGGTTTCCTTCAAATTATCTCTCAATAGAGAGACATTATAATATTATTCTAGACTATTACTATGAATAGTAATGTCTAAAATAAGATATCTAAAGAGGAAATATGTGTGTGTGTGTGTGTGTGTGTGTGTGTGTGTGTGTGTGTGTGTGTGTGTGTGTGTGTGTGTATAGTAGACATCTTTGGAGTTACTATAATAAATTGTAGAGTAAAAATGGGCATCTTCAGAGAACATCTACACAAGTCTTTGGATCCTCATCAAAATGTCTTTAGAGATGCCTGGGTGGATCTTCAGGGCTTCGATATAACATATTCAAATCTTCTTAGTAGTTCTTTAGAGATTGACTAAGGATCTTCATAGCTCACTATGTTCTATGTTGAGTCTTCATATCAATCATACAAACTCATACCCCACACACCATGTATCTTGACATTAATGACATTAACCTTGACATCAAATGATATCAACCTTAACATCAATGACAACACTTCTCAACACAAGAAAAAAAGCTCAACATAATATAGAGTATGGTTTTCAAAACTTAATGAAGTGTTAATACATCCCTAGAAAGGTTGAAATAAATGTTTCAAAAGTAATAAATATCAAACACAATGTATAATAAGGGAATTATGTGAGAAAAATAGTTTTTAATATCTCTTTATAGGTGAAATGAGATTGTTGAATTGTGAAATAAACTCATATAGATATGTGATTTAACATTTGGTAAAGCATATTTAGAAGATTTATAGACTATATAATGCCAAATAAATTCTATTTTTAGATTTATTTGATCACTTGAACTTATTTATATTCTTGATTTAGAACTCTAGTATACCCCATAGTGATTAGATGTAATTATATTCCCTATAATTTGGAGCACATGAGGGTTTAGGTATCTATTGGACATGATATTAATGAGGTTAGTATAATTTATAGTGATATTTTTCATTTTTTAATTTATTAAAAAAAATTAAAATTACTTTTTGTTTTTTTTAATTAATTAGGAGACCCAATCAATTATGTCCACATCCCACCAATTTTGAACCCCTAATAAGGACCCATCTAAATATATTCCAACCTAGTTGTGGCTAATTATAATTGACTATGTTTTTTACTAAATGATTATTACTTTTATGATTTGTCAAATGTTTCTCTAGTTTTTTCTAGAGATTATAAAATTTATGTATTTGGTTTTGATTATATATGAAAATACATGTGTGAGATCATAGGAAGAGTTAAGTGTAGGAGACCATATTACATTTTTTCCTTAATGATGTCGATTAAGTATACATAGATATATTGTGACTAGGGTAGAGTGTTGGGATTTAGACACTTACACCTTTTGGTTGCCTATGGGTGATATTACCATCACTTTATAAGAGGTACATAGGATAATAAACATTATTATTATATTTTTTAGGGTGTGGATGACATATTTTACATATGATAAGATATGATCATCCCTAAGATGTTACATGTGATATTAGAGTATTGACTATTGATTTGGTGATAGTTTGGTTTTGGCTAATATAATGACAATCCTTTCTTCATGTTTGTAAAACTTATGCATCTTCATTTCATTGTTCATCATAATAAAATATCATGGTTATGCTATATATTTTTCTTGAGTCTAAGGACACATGATATTTATTAGTGTGAGAGAGTGTATGGATAATGCCATTATATGTTTTTCAATGGGTAAATGGATATTTATATATTCACTAAAGAGAGAGGATATGGAGGTCTAAATTTAGAGTGATACTACAAGTCTAGATCATAGTTATTCAACCATTTGGGTTACTATTTATATTACATATGCTAGTGAAATCATATTATGCATGGTAGGTACATCCATAAGCACATAAGGTAGATGATGAGGATAAAAACATGGTAAAATAGAGATTGTATAGGTTGTATTAAATTTATATAGTTTGGATACCCTATATATATATATATATATATATCATATTATATGGTTACATAATGTGACACATTAGGTTAATAAGATGGTATAAGACCAATATGCTGGTGTAGAGAGATTTTAGTTTGATAGGGTGCTTCAGTACTATGAAATATGCCAAGGTTTAACACTACTATACCATTTATGGATATGATCAAAAGATCCCCACCATAAATGGAAAAGTTGTAGGCCTTGAGCCTTAATTTGATAGAGATTATGGATGTTGGGGATACATATGCCACCATTATCGACCCTATGGTGGATTACTCTAGAGTGATTATAAATGACACTATATGTTAGGTGGGATACCAATTATTATTGATGGCCCAACCAGTAGTAAAAAATTAATATGGGGTGATTGGGATAGTGGAAATAGAGAACTGTGAAGTGAAATAGTTTCAATAAATAGAGTAGAAGTGGGGTCTATATTATGACTATGAATATTAATAAAGAAACTATTATATATGATGACACATATACATAATATGTTTATCTATTTACTATTAAATATTTTTTAATTATCTTTATTTGAATATTTTTTAAGTTTATTAGTGTCTAAAAATTCATTTTTAAAATTTATCCAGTCACATGATTATTTTATCAAGATATCCTAGATGCATATGGTTCATCATAGTCGGAAATTTTTGAGGAAGATGAGTTTTCCTATATTTTTAATCCTAGACCCTAGACAATGACATCTATTTTCATAGAGGATAGGTAGATGATGATGAAAAGTATTGAGTTAAAAAAATTTAGGACCATATGTTATATTTGGAGGCATAGATCGATCAAGGGTGGGGTAGTTATGGCCCTAGAGATAGGATAACATAGACATTGTTATCTTAGATAAATACATTTCATGTGACTCATGCATAGATTATGGATCAATTTTCATAATGTGAAACTTTAGAGGACATATATTAGGGGTGAAAACCCATATTATGGATATATAAATAACCTTAAAAATAGCATATAATAGTAGCTCTAGGGATATATTTGAAGATAGATAGTTAATATCTATCATGGATGATCCCTCTATACCTCCTCATAGGATGTTTCTTGATGTATGAGTTATGTATGGGTCATGTGACCATATTTTGATAATTTATGTGATTAATTTTGATAATTTTTATGTGTGTTTGTGTGCATTTGTGAGTATGCACGCACATGCATTACTTTGTTATATTTTTGTATGTGTGTATCTTTTATATATAGATTTTCATATTTATTTTATATAGGTTTGACCAAAATACATATATAATGGAAGTAAATAATTAAAAATTAAATCTAATATGTAACATAAAATGTGTGATGAGAAAAAACTATGTTATAATTAAAAAAAGGTATGCATTAAAAATCATAGTAAGTAAGAAAAAGTGCTAACCAATAATATGTGTAAGTATAGATTAATATAAGTATATAATGTGTGTGTTCATATACATATTTATATTTATGAAATATTCATCTACTAAACCCACATAAATAGTGCATTGAAATGTTTCATTGATATGAAACTTCATTGTAGATGAAGACTTATCAATTAGTTCCATAGTTTATTTCCTTTATCTAATAATGTAAGTAGTGATATATATTTCTTTAAAAACCAAATTATTTTATTAGTTTAATATACTATATTAATATATCAATATATCCCCCATGAAACATGTGTTAGACTTTAACTTCAAATTCAATAAGTTTTAGAATATAATTCTAACATAAGTTCACCCTCTTCTAGGTATGACTAAATTTTACTATCTAAGAGATTTGTATTATGATATTGAATCTATGATATATTTTATTAATTAGATAAATATATAATAATCATATGAATTCAATTTCATAACTTATAAAAACCTTGTACAAGTTGGTGTTTTAGATCCTATACCTATTATCTTATCTACCTTGATTTTTATGACATTCTCCAAAATCCCCAACAATATACCATGAAAATAATAATACCACCTAAAAACATTTAAATGTTAGTACAATATTGAGATAATAAGATTTTTGTCATAATTTTATAATGATTTATTGGCTTTTAAAATTCAATTTTCCATGCATAAAGCAAAATAAAAACTAATTGTCCTAAGTGTTGAAATATTTTACATCGAACATCAAAATTTTGTAGTAATTACTTCAACCTTGAAAAAATATAGTAAGATGGTATTTATGTAGTTTAAAAAAATTTGATCTCAAGTTTATAACAATACATAAGGCTAAGGATAAAATTTTTGGTATATAACTATGTTTTTTTCCCATTATGATGAATATAAAGAGAAAGGTGAGAAAGAAAAGGATGAGAGGTTTTATAAATGGACCATGCACAAATTAGTAGGAGGATATAAAAAGAGAAGTTAAATGACTTATTGGTTATAAAATGGAGTAGTGATTAATATGAGGAATTAAAAGTTGGTAAATTAATCATGTGGTAGAAGGTCATCCAAACACCCCTAAAGCTTGAGAAATAAAACATTTATAATGAATAAAAATATGAAAGGGAGAACTTAGAAATAATTTCTTTCCTTAGGATTCATCCTCATATTGTTTTATATTTTTATGATTATAATCACTCTAATTTTATTGAATATATTTTTGAGGGTAGAAGTGAAGAATAAAATATGGATTTGGAATGAGTAAGAATTGATTTTATAAAACAAGAAAACACAAGGGAGCATGATTTTGATATGGATATATATTTTTCATTTTAAAAATAATATGTCCACTTAAAAATAAATAACATATTTTATTTATTGGAGATTAATGACCACATTAAATTAAAAAATAGAAAATATGATAGTCGTGAGATGGATATATTTTCCATAATTTAGGAAAGTTATGTTTTATTTGAGGGTGCAAATGTTCTCCTTATCCAAGAATATCAACAAGATAAGAATGGACTTATTTTTTAAAAAAACATGTAGATTAACCTAGTTATTAGGAAGAATGTACAAGATTTGTCTTAAAGGATGGATGTTGTATTAGATGATAAGTATTATTATAAAGTATTTCATAGGAACCAATGGTCATGTTCTATTTAGAGAATGGGGAAGATTTTTTTTTTTTGAAGAAACTCAACACAATAAACCATTAAAACCAAATCAAGGACACACATCAATAAATAGATCAAATTCCAAACTTATGCTAAGTTTGAATAAGGAGATATTAAAATTATTAAAATACTTATGCTATTATAATATCTTATTTCAGCCTCAAATATAATATCAAGGAAAAAAAAATACAAAATTCATCAAATTATCTCTACCAATCAATGGTTTTTCTAAACCATATATCTTAGGTAGTTAGAGCATGATTATTTTTAGAATAATAATACTCTCTCACATCAACCTCAATTATTTAAATTTAATTTATATACATGTTTTCCTTTTTTAAATAGTTATTAAGTTGGCTATTATGGAAGGCTAAAATATTCAAGCCTTGACAAGTAGATCCATGGAAGAATGCAGAGTTATTGTGAAACAAAATGATGAAAAAAATTGAAGATAAGATGATTTTAATTTTATTAAAATAAATGAAAAACTTTTCTTACAAAACATAAGAGGAAAACATTATCTATGGTATTTTAAATTTGGATATTTAATATTTTCTAGGTATTTGGCTTCATGTGTAGAGATATAGAGGTGTATAAATTGTTATTTTTTGAACAATTTTAAGCATAAGTTGAAAGAATACAAAGTTTAGGTTTAGACATCATGTTATTTATATTTATTTCATAATAGGTGAATTTCATATAAACTGAAGTTAAAATGGTGGAGACATTGTCACTTGCATGTTTTTATAGTGTTCCCATCAATAAAAAAAAATCAATAAAAACATTATTATTTTTAAATATCCCCTATAGTCATTGATTTTTTACATGTCATGTTAAAAATCAATGTTACAAGATGTTTTAAAACAAATTAATTGATGTTTGGAATGGAAAAATAAATTAGATAATAAAGGAATTGTAGAGTCTATATATTAGTATAGTTGCATGATGTTTTCAAAGCAAAACATTTATTAATGAAAAGTGAGTCTTGCTAAGATAAATTTAGAGATCACTCCTATCACTAATATTCTTTATATCTAATGGTCAGAGATGTTTATAAAATATAAATATTACCTCACTATCCTAAATCCTAGTTATCCATTGCATTAAAAGAGAGTCTTATCTAGTTGTTAGATATCTAACATAAAAGAAATAAATTTTATATAAAGTTAAACATGCCTTAAATTTTTTGTGGGCCATGTGTTGAAAATTAAAAGGACACTTGGTAGCTATAATATGTTTTTTGAAAATTAATTTCTAGGATATCCCCATATAGTTTATCTAACGTTAATAGCTATTTTGGATAACTCTTGATGATGTCTATTACTAAAATCTCCCCTTATCATCAAATTAAAAGTAATATATCTCCCACCATCATATATATAATCAAATAACTAAACTATAAATATTAAAATAATAAATGTCTATGAGAAATGGGTCCACCTAGCTAAGAATAAAATTAAAATATCAAACAAGACTATTCTATCATTCATCTAATTTGATTTTATGGTAGGATATATTTTTTGGATATTAAGCTTATGTTACATCTTAAAAGACCATATTTCCATCACATACACTTTAAGAAGCCTCACCCACTATATAACCAAAAAAGAGAGCTTAAATTGAGAAATGGATATATAATCAACTTCCATATTAGAAAATATCTGGATTTTGATGGTCATGAGATAAGGAATACATGGAAATAAAAATCATAAGCTATAAAAATATATTTAATCTATAAATAACATGAAAATTTGCAAAAAAATTGAGTTTTGTGGGCTCTAACAAAAGGTGAAAAAAGAGTGAATAATTAATTTTTCCATGGTGGTCTGAAAGCATAATAGCTCTCAATCTACCCCTAGACACTACTAGGGCTTCACACCTTGACCTTACTAGGATTTTATACCCCCATAACCCCACTTCCAAATATAGATATAATATAACAAGCTATATGTGCATAATTTGATTTAAAGAATTTATTTAATTTAAAAGGAATCAACATATTCCAATACTTAATTTAATCTTTTGTAATTTGAAAGAGCACTAATGTGTAGTAAAAAATCATTATAAAACTTTTATTTAAATATTTATAAGAAAACTAAAAGGCAAATCTAAATATTTCATGATAAGAAGACTTATTGAATATTTGAAAATAAGTTGTAATTTAAATATGTATAGGACCTAGATAGAGCAAGAAGTAGATGAAATATTTTTCATTAAGTCCTCTTTTACATATGATACTTTTCATCTTGAATATTTAAATTATTCCTCATCTCAACTTTTTCTTTCTCATTATATAAAGGGTAGATCTCCCTCATTTTTAAAAAATATGGGATTTTATTAGATATTTCTTGGATCCAATTGATCCATATTTTATTCCATGTTGTCATGACCTCTAATTTGAATTATGTATATAAGAAAAGCCCTTATATTAAATAAATTTATATGTGTATACTTTGAGTAAGAGATAAAATATTATTTTTAACACCTTGTCTTCCCTTTAAATTTATTATTCTTGTGACAAATCCATTTTCGTATTTATTCAATTATTACTTCTTGTATTTTATCAGACATGTTTTTAGCATGTTTTGCATGTTTATAAGTTATGTATCATACTTGGTGACTAGAAAAATAAACCCCTTAATTAAAATAACACAATCCAATCAGTATACACATAACCTGAGCTACCAACAACTAAAAATGAGGTAGTCACTTGGTTTATTGATAATGCTTATTCATTAAATTTTTAGCTCAATATCTATATAATTTGTTAGGTTATTAGCATTTTATATACACACTATATTATTTAAAAAGTTAAAATACTAATGGTTGTTTATAGGAAAACACTTTTTCATAAATGTAAATGATAGAAAGTTGACACACTTGAAATAAAGAGAAATTGAATAAAATAAATTATAACTACTTTGGAAGCTTCTAATGGAGGGGCATCTTCTCATGTTTTCCAATTTTGAGTTGGCCTAGTTTTTATAGGTCATATAGAATGTTCTATTCATAGTTAGGATGCTTAGAAGTCTATAAAATTTGAATTGTGGCCTAAAAGTCACTTTCCTACAAAAACTAGAATTCAAATATTTGAATTCTAGTAATTGGTTTTTGTGGAATTTGGATAGTAGAAGGGAAATTAATTAGGGGTTAAGTGTTTAGTTAGATTGGTTAATCATGTTTTCATTTTTTATTAAAGGTTTATGTTGTTAGGTTTCTCCTGACATACAAAGGGAATTAAAAGGTAGTTATAGTTTCAAAACTACATGTAAATGTACATATATGTGTTATTGATGATTTTTTTGGAGAGAGTTGATGGGGTTAGATTCAAAGGAATAATGAAAATAAACCCCAATAAAATGTATAAACAAGTTATGTGTTCTTGAATAAAAAATTTACAAGCCATATTTATGCATGTATAAAGACAAATGTCTATGAAGGATTGAGTAATAAAGGAAGGAATAATTATGATTTGATTTAGTAATGTCTTGTAAGATTATCAATTTGAATACATGCTAATAAATTTTGAGAAATATTTTATTATTATCTATAGACCATGTGGAAGGATTTAGTTTGCTAATATTGTGTTCATACTTTGTATATCATATTGGAAATGACTATGTAACAAGTAATAGAGAGAGGATTAAGTCTATGATATCATAATTTTATTGTATTTATAATATTTTATATCTTTTTTCTTAATGGTGATTCAATCATTTACTTGGTAGATTTCCAAGATTTTCATGAGAGATCAATTCCATAGACCTTAAAAAAAATTATGTGTTAGAAGGGAGACTGAGAATATTGTGTGTAGAAAGAACAAAGGAAATGTGAATTGGATTACCATGAAACCTTGGTAAGATTTTTTTAAAATTTCTTAATGTTTTCCATACATTTCTTGGAATATTTTTGTTTTTTAGAGAGGAGAAATCAACTCCTACCTATGATTATACTTTCTAATCTCATAGTCAAGATATAGAGAACTATAAAAGAGGACTTGTAGATGTGTTAGTGGTACAAAAAGTTTTTGAAATCAGAGTACATGGTTGTGCTAAATCTTTAAAAACATTTCAAATAACTTTGGAAACCATTATCTTTCTTAAACCCTCAGATATTTCCTCTCTAACTCTATAAACTATGTATGCATACACAATTTGAAACTAATCAAGACATTTTGAATGAATAAAGGCATCAAGGATGAATCTTAACATTTGAGGAAGGTACATAAGAGTTGCAACATGCTTAAAAAATCATCATAATGAACTAGAAGTTGTTTAGAGGTTTAATTGGTCAAGATACTCACTCTCAAGTAGTGACAATCAATTATAAAACCTATTTTAAGGTTTTAACATTCAAATTGGTTTTATATAAGTTTTAATGATATAAAATGTTTGGGATACGGTGAATAGTTTAAGATTAATGTGATTAAATATATTATGGTGTTTTGTCTATGTGCATGTACCCTTGTGTATGTTTTATGAGGACTGAGTGAGGAATTAGGATAGGAGAGGATTAATAGGCCTAAACAAAGGCTAAATTTTGATTAGAATAATGGTTTAATTATGGAGTGGCTCCAATAAACTTTGTTAAACCAAGGATTATGATATAGGTTATCCTTAAATGAGGTTGGTGTTTTCAGTTAAATTCACCTAATTAGGAGATAGGATAAACTTCTCCTCACTCAAGTGACATAATGGAACCACCCTAGGGTTGTGGGTATCCCTATTGGGGGGTGGATCTCTAGATTAGGGGCTAGCTCCCCTTAATGCATCATTGAATCTCATATTCCTACTACTAACAACTTAGGGGGATGAAAAGGGTTAAGAATAACCTAAAAGTAAACCTAGTCTATAGGGGGTGATACACCAAATTATTTTTCTCAAATCATACCCTTTATATGTAGTTGGAACTAAAGACAAGTTACATATACATTACATTTAATGGCAATCTTCCATCTCACATCAATGTTTCAACATGGGGTCTTGGAGATAGTAATAGGCTACAAGGAACTAAGTAGTAGGAATTATAATACATTCTATTGAGAATCCTACTCACTACACCTAAAATATACTTTGACACTTCTTGTTGACTTGTAAAAGGAGATTACAATTACATAAGGTACTAAGGAGAGTGCATGTGAAGGTAATTGAACTTACACTTACACAAGACTAAAAACTATCATACACACTTAGTGAATTATTTGAATGAGGTAAAACACTTATATTTATTTTTTTAAGTCAAAAATTTTGTAGGCCTTCACCATAGCCAGGTAGAGAGATCCATACAATATCCAAAACGCCAAATTTTGTAAAAGAAATGGGAAGGTGGAGAGAAGGGAAGTCCAAAAGTCACTTGGACATTTGTAAATATAAGAGAATTATTTAAAATTACATTTGGAATATATGTGGGTTGATATATTCAGTTTAATAGTGTATAATTATCCAAAACAAATCATAAATATAGTGAAAAGTGGCATAAAACTACCATTTTGGTATAAGAAATTGTAAACCTAAGTTGCCTTCCAAAATTGACACTGTCCCTACATATGGTCATGTATAATGGTTGATATAATAAATAGGGGTTAAAAAAAATCTCCCATAGGTATTGGATTGGTCCCTGAATGTCTATATTATTATGGACATGTAAAATCATCACTAGTAGTTTCCAAAAGGTTCTTTTCCATGCACCTTCTCCACTTGTCATTAAAAACTCATTAATTTTAATAAATAATACATGAAAAATATTTAATGACACTTTTTAAATGCTCTCATACCATTATTTTCATTAAAAATCCTTTAAAAGTTCTCCCTAATTGCTTTTCACCACTTTCCCAAGTGTTCACTAGTTTGACTCAATAGACTGACTAAAAGTGAAAGTCTATTTGAGACAATTATAATTTTATTAATGTGATTAAATGAATTTTTTGAGTTATATAAAGTTTATATATTCCTTCTAAATTTTATTTCATCCTCTAACTCTTCTTGTAGCTTGTAAACCACTTAAAATAGCTAAAATAAGCCTACTTTTCCCCTGTTTCATACAATTCCATACAAAAAAATACATGTGTGGGATCCTATAATATTAATCTAAATATTAAAAGTGGTCTAATTTCCATCACCTTGAATTTAGATGCTTAAAATTCTCTATCTCTCCAATTAGGTCCTTGTGAGGGTTTTACAAGGGTTTTGAGTGACCTGGACTCTTAACCTTTGTTCTTAAAGGTTATACATTGAAAACCTTAAAAAATTCCACTAATATATCCTTAAGTAATATCCATAACATGTAAAATTGGATCAGGGTCCCATGAAAACTTTAGTGAGAGATATGAGTGTCTAAAGTTGGCTTTTGAGTGGCTTTCATACTTCTTATGAGGGTCTAAGTATGTCTAGATTTGGATGTGGATTATTGTGGAGTTTATTAGTCTAAAAAAAGATTATTCACATCTAATTTTTACCTACCAACATTTTCAAATCCTTTTTATATTTCAATAATACCCTAAAATGAAAGTTACTCCTATTTTGGAACAAGGACTATGCCATGTCAACAAGACTATTAGAACTTTGTGAAATAAAAGATGAAAATATTGACCATAAATAAATTATAATATCATTAAAAATATATATTTTCCCATTTAGGAATCACACAAAACATTAGAGCACCTAGAGAAGCTAGAACTTGAAGTGACATATCATTAGGGGTTGGGTTTTCATGCTTTCTTACTAGATCTACTTGTAAACCTCCTTGTCCAGACCATCTTCGTGGAATTATAACCTCATAATCTGATTAATAATTTTATACCATATGTACAAAAACTATTAAAATCTCCCCAATTTATTATAATGATCTTTGGTTCACTACCTAACTCCTTTCCCAAAAACTACCAATTTCTTGCATGAGAGGACTAACCTACCTTTGAGACAAAACAAAGGGTATTATGCCAAATTTAATTAGAAAATTTAAAGGTTTTATATCTCAAAAATCTCCCTATTATCACTTTTATCAAAGTATTTCATCAGATTCCAAGTCTAGGTGGCCCAACCAACTCAACCTTGCCAAAAAAGGGGTCAAAACCTTATTTTTTTGGATTTTTTATGCAAACCTCCATGTAGCTTCTCCTTACATGAAATACTATTCCAAAATTCCATGAATTTTTTTTTATCCTCCTTATTCCAAGCTCATTAATCTTTGGAATTCTTTAGAAACCTATTTTGTATTGAAAATCATCACTTACCCCTTGGAACAACGTCCTCTTAGCCTAACTATACGGATTGAGACAACTTTGCTTATGAGGAAAGAAGTTTCAATGGATTAATAATGATTTTTTAGTTTCATTACACTTATTTTATGATATTTAACCATATATAATTCATGAAATCCTTCATACCTCTCCTAAGTCAAAACTTGACACCTTGCCATCACCAACTAGTGCCCTTTCACGACTGAGATAGTAAACATGGGTTTTCTTCATGATTTAGTGAAAAAATACAAAATTATATCATTATTTTGACCTCATTAAATTGATAAATCTACCATATTTTCATGTCAAGCTTATTCTATGGACATTCATATACCTTTCATCCTCAAAGTTAAGAATTTTCAATGTTAGGACTGAGACATACCTACAGGCCTATAAGTTGCTATGTAGGTTTTTGACCTCAATTGTATGAAATTATTTTGTTTTCATTTAAAGAATAATAATATGTTAATTTTATCCATTTATAGTCTTTTATTGAGTTTCAAAAACCTTATTTAACCCCTAACTAAGACAACTTCCAAATACTAGGCTTTAGGTGGAGATTTTCCATGGTTGTAGGTTCAAGGTGGATGTTCTAGCCTCAAAAGGGGTATGAAACCATTTTTTATCTCCTAAAAATACATCACACGATTTCACCACATTAAATTCCTTAATTTTTCTCACAAGAACTTCTTTTCTCATGAATTTCACTAATTTCTAGTTTTGACTGTAGATACCTATTTCCAGGCCTATAAGGTTTCATGGAGAATTTGAATCATTGCTTAGGAGATTGTGTAGATTGAAAAGATTAAATTTAGTTTTGGGATGCCTCACTATATTACATATTTTTATCATGGTTTAATTATCACCATATATTGTTATAAAACCCTTAAATATTGCCTTCACTATCTACCCTACTCAGTGTACAAATAGGGGATAGGCTTGATAGGTCATTTGATGCAACCACCTCCTCATTCATGATCTAGGTATGTGAAATTGATTTTTGAGGTATTTTAACATGTTTCCACTACTTTAACATGCTTATGACTTCTTTATGTGGTGTCAACACCAACCTTCCCTTTAAAATCCTATAGATATTTTTGCCTTTTCTCAATGCCTTTTTTCCATTTTGGAAGGTCTCCAAGCACACATGATACTTGCCTATTGAAGATAAAACTTGGCATGAATTTTGTCCATTGATAATAATAAAAGGTTTACATAGAATTATTCCTTTAAATAAAACATAGTTTCAACCTAGGAAAACCCAAAAGACCCTTGGAAATTCTATTTGGGGTGTTTAGGGATTTAGTCCCTAAAATCAAATCAGTGTTCTTAGAGCTATCCATCCTTATTCCTAGTCTCACCACTAGGTATAAAACATCAAAATCATTGAAAATACTTAATATAAACCCTTATTATCTTGTAAATAGTGATTATCACACATGAACACCTCTATGGAGAAGGATTATAACCTATAAGTGATAGTACTAAATCACATATATGGGTAGAGGTATGGAAGGATGAAATTATGCAAGGTGAGAAGGTCTCAAAACTAATAGTATATGATCACAAAAATTAAAACCATTTTATATTCCCTTGTTACCATGTGGGAAACCTATAGAAAGCAACTAGACGTGAAGTTCTACAAGCAAGTCTATAACTCTGATCTTTAGGCTAAGAAAAAAGCCTAGAAAATGATCTATCAACAAATGAACTATTCAAAATTAGTAGAAACATTAAAATATCCTTTAGGATCATGTATAATCATCTAAAACACTCAAACACATCAATCCAAAGTAAGAAAAGTTTAAATATATTCAAAAAGAGACCCCTTGTTAGTTGAATAGGCATAAAAAGTTGCTTGGAGTGTTAACAATCATTCATAAAGGAGGCACAAAAACACAAAATCTTAGTATGAAAATAAAGTAGACTCAGATCACTATCCATCCCCAATATCATTTCTTCCAATTCAAATTGTACAACCCGTAATGAGCATTTAAACTTGACCTTCATTTGCATGCCAAGAGGAAGATGAAGAAAATTTAGTTATAGATGCATATTTTTGCATTTTCCTCAAAGTTTAAATGTGGAAATGGATGTGGGGATGTGAAAAGACATTCCACCCATGTTTTTAGCTGAATTTATTATCATGGGATTTGTACAAGTGCCCAAAACCCCCTAAAAATAAGGAGAAACTCACATTTTCTAATTATAACTAACCTTTGGCTACTGTCTAACTAATCTTGACCTAATTCTAACCTTTCCCACATTGTAGCTGATCTTGGTGACAAATTTATCCTTTTAAAAGTCTGTACAAGTCCATTAATGAGCTAGAAAGTGGCCAAAGGACCCCTTTTTTCACATGAAACTTAGGAAATTAAAATTTTAGACTTGTAAACACATTTAAACATTATAAAAACCATACTAGGACAAATTTACACAAAATGGACCTTTTGACCAAGTTTGACTAGGGTTTGACCAGGTTGACTAGGCCAATTTAAGAGGAAAGAACTTCAACTAAGACTAGGACATGGGTAAGCAAGATATCTAAGACAAAATGAGACCCCATAGAATGCATGTAAACTTCTTAAGAATTTTAAAATGATAGGGGATGAACTAATTTGACTAGAAGTCAAATATGGTCAATAATTTAGCAACTCCTAGGGGTAACATGCTTGCCTATGTTAAGGACTAGTAGCCTTATCAATCCATTGGGCTTATGGAGTTAGAAAGTGCTTGGAAAACATTAGGAGTATACCTTGAAGAGACCAACAAGACAGAAATTCTACCTCAAACACAAAAAGGAAAGAGACACATAACAAATACCAAAGCAAACACACATGTGCCATTAGCACTTAGGGAAACAAACATAGAAAAAAGGAAATAAATATGTACATTCACCTTGCTTATTATTATACCTCTTTTCATAGATCAAAATTTAAATAGCTTAGGCCTCCTTCCTCACTATATTAGTGAGGATTCCAAGCATGTTTCTTTTTGGATGGGACACTAGATGACTCTTGATTCCTCTTTGTCCTTTGATTTTGTATATCATTCAATGGAGTCATATCCCATACATTCTCAAAGTAATGAAGGTCCCCTTGAACCTCAAAACATGACTCAAACTACTACCCCTTCATCTTAACATGACAAATCTAAAAATCCATGTATGGAGTAGCTTGTTGCAAGTTCATCTCTCCTTGAAGGATCTGCTCATTCTCTTCTAATCCCATAATCTCTTCAAACTCTTCAAAGAACATTGTATCATAAAAATTTGAAGGTGTTTATTGATTACATTCTTCATGAAGATTATTCAAGGTGGTTGCATAGGTGGATGTAGACACAAGCTCCAAGTTATTTTCAAAAAGGTTACAATCATAATAGATTTATCTATTATGATCTAGGCTCTCTCCATGATAATTTTCTTCAACATGTATTTGCTTTATTTCATCTTGAGCTTTATTGTCTAAGATCTTGGTCTTTTTTATCTTCCTCATAATATTGGAACATTTGCATGTAAATCTACCACATGTCCTCTTTTTGAACCACATCCTCTTACTTATCATAACTAGTTATCTCTAAGGAATTTGTAGGTTCTTTGAGAGATCCAACCTCATTACATATGATCTTAAACCTTTAACATAGGTCATTACCTTCTAGATGTCTTGGGTCATGAAAATGATAGATGAAAAAGGCCATTTCTTCTTCTTCCTTAGAGTCCAAGAGAACTTGTTCTAAGGCATCTTTTCTAACACAAGGAGAATCTTCTTTCATGTCCTCACAACCTGATTTCCCCTCTCCATCACTCAACCCTTCTTCATCCTCAATCCAATATAATATTTAAACTTCATATTCCCTCTTAATGAAATTAATCTTAGGAGTTTCAAAAATGGGGAGCTTTTCCAAAGGGGATTCCCATGTGGTAAAACAATTATCCACATTATGAAGGCAAACTTGATCATTTGGAGGGGGTAGAAGATGGATTTAATGATCTCTTAAGGAGGTGTGGGAGGGTGATGAATGGCTCCAAATTTATCATCCCTAATAACTACTCCATATGAATTTTTCTTTTCCTCATGAGCTACCATCACATCTCTCCATTTAGTGAAGGTGGGTTCAAAGATAGCTTCATGGGATTGAGAGGCTAATGAAGGGGTAAGAGATATGTCTAGAAAACTTATATTTTCCTTGTGGTTGTAACTTTGATTTCAAGTTGGAGAAGTGGGTTCTAATAATTTATCTTCCTTTTCTATGATGGACTACCTTAGGGCCTAATTGGCCAATTCAAATTTCCTTTCAAGTTGAGCTTCAAATTTCAATCTCTCCCTTTCAAAATCCTCTCCTAGCAAATGAACCTACTCAACCATGATGTTCTCATCCCTTGGGCTGCTTTCTTGGATGGATCTCCAAGAAGGGAAAATTGGGGAAGTACATTAGGTGTTTGGGTTATTAGGAAACATGGTTTTACTATAATTTTCAAAAAGCATAGATGGCACACTTGAAGATGAATGTGGGGAATTTTGAGGTCGACAAGATGGGATTTATTCATAAACTCTTGATTTCTCATCTAGATTAAATATCAAACCACACACATCAAGCATTTCATATGTAATATTAGGCCAATTATCCCCCTCTATTGGTATCCACTCCTTCTTTATTGGTTCTAAATAATTACATATTCTCTCAATACAAAAACTAGGTATGATTTCGCCACAACTATGTCTAGTGTCAACGTCTAGCATGTATTCTTGGTGACCAAGGAGAGTTATTTTGAAACTAGTAATGGAATGACTTGTATGAGAGCTAGGTATGATGTATGGATTAAAAAATTGATAGGTCTATCCATTTATGTCATATGATTGATGAGGATCATGATAACACTAGACAAGAACTTGCTCATAATCAAGAGGAAAATGCAAAGCTAGACATAACTCCTAAACTTGAGTTAAAACAAGCTCAAAATCACAAATCTCCATGACTCACTTTACAAAATAGTATGTAATAAGAAAAAACTTAAATTGGTATACCTAGGCTACTCAACCAATAGATATGTACATGGATCACCATTGATGTTTATTAGAATTGCCTCCAAAGGTTGATATCTTGAGGATCACACCAAAACTCCCAAAATAATAGACTCAATAGTCCCCCCAGGTATGCCAAAAATTATTATCACTTAAATGCACCCAATTATGATATGGGACAAAATTATCATCACTTAAGTGACACAATGGAAACACCCCAGGGATTTGGGTATCCCTATTGGGGGGTGGATCTCTATATTAGGGGCTAGCTCCCCTTGATGCATCATTAAAGCTCACATTCCTACTACTAACAACTTAGGGGGATGAAAAGGGTTAATAAAATAATGAAATTAAACCTATCATATGTGGGGCTGATATATAAAATGATTTTTCTCAACTCATACCCTTTACATGCACTTGGAACTAAGAACAAGTTGCATATACACTACATCCAATGTCAATCTTTCCTCTCGCATCAATGTTTCAACATGGGGTTTTGGATATAGCAATAAGATATGAAGAACTAAGAAATAGTAATTTAAAGACACTCTATTGAGTATCCTACTCATTACACCTATAATCTACTTTGACACTTCTTATTGATCTTCAAAAGGAGATTACAAATACACAAGGTACTAAGGAGAGTATATGTGAAGGTAATTGAACTTACACTTGCATAAGACCAAAAAATATAATGCACACTTAGTGAATTATTTAAATGAGGTAAAATAATTGTATTTATTATTTAAATGAAAATAATTTGTATGGATTTTCCATACCCAAGTAGAGAGATCCACATAATAGCCAAAAGGCTTGAATTTACAGAAGAAATGGGAAGGTAGAGAGAAGGGAAGTTTAAGAGTCACTTGGACATGTGTAAATATAATATAATTAGTTAAAATTTCATTTTTAATAGATATGGGTTGATATATTCCATTTCATGGTGTATACGTTTCCAAAACAAGTCATAAAGATAGTGAAAAGTGGCATAAAACTACCATTTTAGCATAAGAAACTGCCCACCGAAGTTGCCTTCCAAAACTACCCCTATCCCTACATATGGATAAGTATTATGGTTGGTATAATAAATATGGGTTAAAAAAATCCCCTTCATGAATTGGATTTGTTCCTGACCATCCCTATTCTTATGGACATGTAGAATCATCACTAGGAGTTTCTAAAAGGCTCTTTTTCATGCACGTTCTCCACTTGGCATTCAAAACTCCTAAATTTTCATAATTGATCCATGAAAAATAGGGAATTAAAATTTTTATAGGCTTACATACCATTATTTTCAATAAAAAAACCATTCAAAGGTCTCCCTAATTTCTTTTCACTACTTTCCCAAGTGTTCACTAGTTTGGTTCACTAGACTAGCTAAAAGTGAAAGTTTGTTTGAGACACTTAAAGTTTTATTAATGATATTAAATTAATATTATGAGTTATATAATGTTTATATCTTACTTATAATTTTTATTTCATCCTCTAACTCCTCTTGTAGTTTGCAAACCACTCATTATTGCCAAAACAAGCCTAGTTTTCCCATGTTCCATATAATTCCATATAGAAAAACACATGTGTGAGATATTCCAAGAGTCCTATAAAACTTTAAAATAAATTCATGTCCATCCCATTCATTTATACTCTAAAAATTCTCTATCTCTCTAATCAGGTCCTTGTGAGGATTTTACAAGGGTTTTAAGTGACCTAGACTCTTAACCTTTGTTTATAAATGTTATACATTTAAAACATTAAAAAATGACACTAATATCTACTTAAGTACCCTACCTAACGTTTAAATTTATATTAGGGTCCCATGCAATCTTTAGTGAGAGATATGAGTGTCCAAAGTTGACTTTTGAGTGGCTTTCATGCTTCTTGTGAGGGTCTGAGTATGTCTGGAGTTGGATGTGGCTTCTTATGGAGTTTATTAGTATACAAAAAGCTTTTAAACCTTTTATTATAATGTACCAATATTTTTAAATCATTTATAGAGTTCAACAAGACCCCAAAATGGAAGTTACCCCTATTTTGGAATAAGGATTATGCCATGTCAATAGGCTTGTTAATACTTTGTGAGACAAATGATGAAAATATTCACCATAAATACAATATGTTAGCATGAAAACATTATATTTTCCCATGTAGGTATCACACAAAACATTATATTACATAGAGAATCTAGAACCTAAAGTGACATATCATTAGGGGTTGCATTTTCATGTTTTCCTACTATGTCTGCTTGCAAGCCTCCTTATCAAGAATATGTCTTTGGGTTACCAATATCATAAGCTAATTCCTCATGTTCTACCATATGTACCCCAACTATAAAAACCTCACCAATTGATTATAATGACCTCTATTTCACTATCTAACTCCTTTCCCAAAAACTACCAATTTCATATGTGAGAGGACTGACCTACCTCTTAGACAAAATAGAGGGTATTTGGCCTGATTTAATGGAAAAATTGAAACATTTGGGAAATATAAAAGGTCCTGATTACCACTTTTATTTAATTATTTCATCATACTCCAAGTCTACATGGCCCAAACAACTCAACCTTTCCAAAAAAAGGGTCAAACCCCTATTTTTTATGTTTTTTGTGCAAACCTCCATGTAGCTGCTCCTTCCATGAAATTACAATGACCAAATTCCATTAAAAAATGTTCTTACTCCTCATTCCAAGATCATTAATCTTTTAAAGTATTTATAAATATTGTTTTTTATTTATAATCACCACTTACCCCTTGGAGCAAGGTCCTCTTAGCATAATTGTACGGACTGAGACAACTTTGCTTCATACCTCTCCTTGAAAGTCAAAACTTAACACCTTGCCATAACCAACTAGTGTCCTATCCAGACTGAGACAATAAATAAGGGTTTTATTCATGCTTTAGTGAAATAAGACAACATTATATCATAATTTTGACCTTTTTAAAGTGATAAATTAACCATATTATTAGGCCAAGCTTAGTCTATGCACATTCATATACCTTTCATCCTCAAAGTTAGGCATTTTCAATGTTTGGACTGAGACATACCTATAGGCCTATAGGTTTTTATGTATTTTTTTGACCTAAAATATAATAAATTAATTTGTTTTAATTTATATAATCAGACTATGTTCATTTAATCCATTTACATACTCTTCTTGAGTTTCAAAAACCTTCTTTAACCCCTAACTAAAATAATTTCCAAATACGAGGTTGTAGGTGGAGATTTTCCATGCCTGTAGGTTCAAGGTGGATGTTATAGCCTCAAAAGGGGGTATACAAACCTTTTTATCTCTTCTAATAATACATAAAACTATTTTACCACATTACATGCCTCAATTTTCCTCACAAGACCTTTTCTCATGACTATCACCAATTACTAGTTTTGACTGTAGATGCCTATTTCTAGGAATGTAGGTTTCATGGAGCATTTGAATCATTGCTTACGAAATTTTGAGGCTTGAAAATATTTAATTTAGTTTTGGGAGGCCTCACTCTAGGACCTAGTTCCATCATGGGTTTTTAATCACAATCTTTTTTTAGCAAACCCTTAGATATTGCCTTCACTATCTACCTTGCTTAGTGTATGGACAAAGGATAGGCTTGATAGGTCATTTGATGCAACCACCTCCTCATTCAAGATCTAGGTGCTTAATATTGTTTTTTTGATGTGTTTAAAATTATTTGTACTAATTGGACATGATTATAAATTTTGTATGTGGTGTCAACACCAACCTTCCCTTCAAAATCTTATAGACTTTTTTGCCTATTTTCAGTGCTTTTTACCATTTTGGAAGGTCTCGAAGCACACATGATCCTTGCCTATTGAAGCTCAAACTTGGCATGAAGTTTGTCTATGGATAAGAATATAAGGTTTGCCTAGAATTATTCCTCAAAATCAAACATTTTTTCAACTTAGGAAAACCCAAAAGACCCCTAGGAACTCTATTTTGGGTGTTTAGGGATTTAGTCCGTAAAATTAAATCAGTGTTCTTGGAGCTATCCATCCTTCTTCCTAGGCTCACCACTAGGTCTAAAATATAAAAATCAATACAAATATTTCAAATAAATAATTCTTATCTTGGTAACGGTGACTATCACACATGAACACCTCCATGGAGAAAGATTAGAACTTGTAGGTGATAGTATTGAATCACATGTATGGGTAGAGGTATGGAAGGATGAAATTATGCAAGGTGAGAAGGTCTCCAAACTACCAAATCATGGTATATGATCAAAAAACTTAAAACCATTTTATATTCCCTTTTCCCCATGTTTTAAACCTATATAAATTAGTTGGAGGTGAAGTTCTGCAAACAAGTCTGTAACTCTAATCTTTAGGCCAAGAAACAAGCCTAGAAAAGGCTCTATCAACAAATAAACTATTTAAAACAAGTAGAAACATGAAAATCTCCTTGATTATCATGTAAAATCACTTTCAAAAACTCAAACACATCAATCTAATACAAGATAAGTTGAAACAAATTCAAAAAGAGACCCCTTCTTGGTTGAATAGGCATAAAAAGTTGCCTAGAGTGTTAATAATCATTCATAAAGGAGAAGTCACCAAAACACAAAATACTATTATGAAAATTAAGTATACTCAAATCACTATCCATCCATAATATCATTTCTTCCAACTCAAACTATACGTCCCATAGTGAGCATTTGAACTTGACCTTCATTTGCATGTTAGAGGAAGATGAAAATTTTGTTACAGATATATATTTTTGAATTATCCTTTGCTCAATGTATGGACAACAGATAGTCTTGATAGGTCATTTGATGTAACCCATGTTTTTTTATCTAAATATTTGATCATGGGAGTCGTACAAGTGCCCAAAACTCCCTGAAAATAAGGAGAAACTCATATTTTCTAATTTTAACTAACCTCTAGTTACTGTCTGACTGATCCTGAAATGATTCTAACCTCTCCCAAGTTTAAACTAATATTTGTGACAAAATTGTCTTATTAGAAGTTCGTACAAGTCCATTAATGAGCTAGAAAGTGGTTAAAGGACCCCTTTTGCACATAAAACTTAGGAAATAAACAATTAATGACTTGTAAACACAATAAAACATTATAAAAACCATGATAGGACAAATTTACACAAAATGGACCTTTTAACCAAGTTTGACTAGGACTAGGACATGGCTAAGAAAGATATCCAGGACAAAATGATACTCCATAGAATGCATGTAAACCTTATTAAAAAGTTTAAAATGATAGTGGTTGACCTCATTTTACTAAAAGTCAAATCTAGTCAATAGTTGGTTTGTTGACTTAAGTCTGTATTGTTCTATACTAAAGGAAAATGTCAAAAATAAGCTAGTTGAAAGATAGTGACAAAGAAATGAAATAATCTACATTAAAGATGTATAATTTAGAGTTTAGTGAATTAAATGAGGTAAAGTTAGGAAGAAAATAGTTAAATATTATTCACAAAACTCCTAAGTTATCAATAAACTTAGTACCATGAAAGACTAATTTATCAAAGGGTCATTGTTAGAAGATAAACATGAGAAATAAGATAATAGTGAGAGAATGGATTAGAGGGTGACTAGTTTAAATTGTTTAGGTGAAAGGAGAAAATGATAGTGTCAAAGATATGATAAGATAATAGTGGAATACAAGAAGGGTGACATCAAGAAGACAAGGTTTGTAACCTCAAATTGAAGAAGACAAGTAGATATGCTTGAAGATAATAAAAAAAATAAGTCAAAGCTAGGTATCATAAAGTAGAGGTAAGGTTTAAGGTTATTTAGGTTTCTACATATCTCATTCAATAAGATAGATCCTCTACATCATCTTCCCACACTATTAACAAAACATACTTTATAAATCACACATAGGAATAATTTTCTTATAATGAGATCAACTATGAAATCAAAAAGTTACACACACAAAGATTTAATGTAAAAACACAATAGAATTGAAAGACCTACTTAACATATGGAATTGTCATAACAACTCATTTTAAGTGGGCCCTCTTAGGTTGGATTTAATATTCAAAACCTTCCTTTATTATGAACACCTTAACTCATGTCACTTCAATTACATTAACCTATTTTATATCAATAAATTGATTGTTATAAAAGGTTATAATAGTTATGTCACTTCTTACTCACTCTCTAGCTTTTATATGATACTATCACCTAAAAATCCTCTCCTTATATATGGAAGGTTGGTGATTATTATTTAAACAAATACATAATCTATTACAACCATAAGATCTATATTATTATATAAATCAGATCAATCCACAAAGGATTTTATAATGGTTGAAAATAAATGATTGTACAACCCAATACTAAAAACATAGTCTAATGGAATTTAGTTATAGTTATAAAATTCTTATTACGTTACATGATTTTTTAAGTTTGGTGAATTATATAGGAGATATTTGGAGATGACATTTAGAGGTTCTATTGCATTCTATAAAATGTCCACCTACAAAAATTATTGCAAGTGCTTGTGTTTAGTGGTTGTAGGTGGTTCCCAATTGTTTGAGGCACTTTGTGTCTCAAAACTATATCCAACCAAAGTTTGTTGGTGTATATTACATAATGGATACAATATGATAAACATAATAATAATGTATCTTTTCCATTTAAATTTAGCCATGAAAATATCAAAACATTATGAAACCATTAAACTACATTATGAAACTTATGAATAACACATTAAACACAATGTTTAATTTGCATATGAACATGAGTATATTATGAGTCTCATTAATGGAAACTATGATAAAAATGAATTATTTTGGAAAGGATTACATAGGTATATAAAACAATTTTTTGGTCTCATCCTTTGGGTAGATGATGATCCAAATGCCACCCATTTCCATCTCGATACATCATAATTGTTTTAATTTTTTCTCTTCAATTTCCCCCTAAAATTATTATATTATAATTAATTCACTTAAGATAAAAATATGATAGGAATAAAACTAGATGTCTTTGGATGTTATTATAAAAGGATAAGTCCCTAATCAAGTAGAATTTCCCATTTTTTAATTGAAGTGTGGAAAATATTTAAATAAAACATTTATGCACATAAAAAATAAGAATAGTAAAGTCACAAGGGAAAGAATAATTAATAATCTCAAGCACTATAAATTGGACATATATAAAATTTAAATCAATAATATAGGTTGAGGCACTATAATAACAAAATAAAACTTTTAATTAATTTTTTAATTCACGTATTACATTCATCATAGACACAATCCCATGAGTATTCACAATGGAAATATGAATGTGTTTAGTCAAGAATTAAAATTTTATCATAAGTTATGATCTTAGTCACATTAGGAGGATTGTATATGAGATTTAAAAAATAAAAATCTCATAAAGCATAGATGAATAAGACACACAAGTAAAAAACATATAAATATCCATATCGACATGTGAATAATGGAGACTAGCTACTTTATTAACCATTTTTGTATTATGATAAATAGAAGAAGGATTACACATCAAAATATTTTTAAATTTTTCAATAATACCATAATTTATCTATTTCATATATGTAAAATAATAATTATAAAATGAAAATCATGTATATTTACTTTCAACAAATATGTATCATTCACATTACAAGTATCCATTTTTTAACATAAACCATTTTTAACAAGAATAAAATCCATGAGGAAAAAATAACAAGTCCTAAGGAGGAAATGGGGAATGGAAAACCTAAAAATAGATCTAAAATAAAGAAAATTTATAAAATACTAGAGGGAATAAGGGTAGCCAAACCTACGTTAAATGTAATAATATAAAGTTTACCAAAATACTTCAAATATTTTTGGTTCAGGGGTTATTTAATTATGTAAAATGATCTAAAATGAAGGAATAATGTAGATATACAATAATTAAATTAAAAATAGTAATTATATATAACATAAATCCAAAATAAAGACCATAGATAAGATCTAAGAAATAAAAAATCAAATAGAAAGAGATATATGTCTCAAATCAACATCTAAATATTATAACTAGATTTTAAGGAATGAAATGGATTTATAGAACTAACAAATTATTGTGATAGATATCTATATTGAATATAATTAAGTGGTCATAATTTAATAATTACTAATATTTTTTGTGTCATAATCAATCAATCTTATAGCATTTTTTGATATTTCATAAATAGGTTATTATAATAAAAAAAAAATTCACATAAACATTGAGTACGATGCCAATATGGGAACTTGAGTTCTATGTTTAAACTTAGTTTAGTTCAAATTTTTAAAGTTTTTATGAAGTTTATTTAATTTATTTATATCCTAAATTAGTTATTTGGTCAATTTTGGACACTTTTTGAGAATTTTTTAAAAAATAGTTGGAATGGCCAGTTAACTCCATTTCATTGTCTGAGTACTCAAATAAGTTCAAAAGAGGTGGTGAATTATTTTAGTGTTATTTAAGTGAAATTAAATTTTATTTAAATCAATTACTATTTTATATGTGATTTTTTATGTCATATTTGGGCAAGTTGCATGATTTGGTGACTTGTTAAGTAAGTTTTTTGGCATGTTGACCTTGTCTTGAATATGAGTCAACCTTTTTTTCTTTAGTTTACTTTCAATTTTCCTAGAGTATATTTTTTAAAGTATGATTATAGGTTAATTTTTTAATTAAATGCCTTAATTTATTTTTTACTTTATGTTTTATTTATACATAACATGCCATGCAAGTTATATTGTAATAGGTTTGTTTTAGCATTCATTATCGATAAAAGTTGCACACAATAGAAGTGTGGTGAATTAATTTGAATTTAGAAGGATTTTAACTTTTTTTATCTCTAATATTAATCTAGGTGTATATTAATTTATACCATAAATTATATATTTTCAAGTTTGAATCTATTCAATACATTTTTTAGTCAAAAAAATTACTTACAACATAGTTATTCTAATAATTAGTAGTTTTGGGATAATTTTGTTGATATATAGATTCAATTTTAGATAGAAAAAATATTATTTTCATTCATAAAATTATTCAAAATATTAATTTGGTATCATATACAAATTAAAGTAAGTTTTATAAAGTTTTTAAGGTCATTATTAGAAGAAACAAAGGCTTTAGTGAATTCTTCTTCAATGAATATTCATGTTTTCAAAGGTGATAACTTTGAGTGTTGGCGAGATCAATCAAAAATAATTATTATGTGGAAAGGAGTTTTGGATAATTTTATCCATCAATACACACCACCTAAATCTTGTAATACCCTAACATAATATTATAAACTAATAATAAAATATTAATAAAATGAAGATGTACAATCTTTCTTCTATATTTAGAGTGTCATAAACCCAAACATTTATCCAAGAATTGCAAGATGTAAGAATTCTATGATGAATGGAATATATTAAATATTTCATATCAAGGCTCTATGTATGTAAGTTATTAAAAAACACAAACCATTAAAATTAATTTTGAAAATTGAATAATGTCAAATTATGATTGAGTATGAGATTATTGCATAAGGAAAAATTATTTAGTGCATAAAATGAGGGATTATAGAGAAACTATACAAAATAGTGTTATAGTAATATTTTTTTTAGATATTTAAAACAAATATGGTTGAATATTATTATAACTCTTTAATAGTGTAAAGATAGAACACTAAAAGTGTTGATGAGTTAATGGGTTCTCTTTTTTCTCATGAAGACAAATGAGACTATATGCAGGAGATATATAACATGGTTTAGAATAGACACATGAAACCAAGGTAAATGTTTCAAAGATTAAAGATGAAAATAAAAATCATAATAAATTTATTTTTTAAAAATAAAACTTAAAGGATAAATTTTAATCTAATTTTGTAGGTAAAATTAAGAGATACTTTACTTGCCATTACTATAAAAAACTAGGACAAATGATTAAAAATTGTTGGATACTAGTAGCTAAGAATCAAATTAATCAAGAGAGGGATGAGAAGGATTTTAAATATGATTAAAATAATTTTAAAGATAATTTTTATTATTATCTCACATGTTTTTTGGGAATATATAATTGAAATAATTTTTTTCTCTTGATTTTGTTTGCTCAAATCACATGTCAAGTCAAAAAGATGATTTCAACAAGTTATATCATTACTTCAAAATACAAGTGCAATTAAGAGATGTAAATTAATCCATGAATATATAAAATAAAAATAAAAATTAATATTTATATAAATTATCTTAATATTATTTATCAAAATTTCATAAGATATAGTGATAAAAGTAAGCCACACAAACTTTATAATTATAGTAGTAAATCCACAATTATTTCTAGGGATTCTATTTTTTTAAATGAAGTGTATGCTTATTATTATTATATAGTTATATAATATATAGTTTAAGGTATGTATACTCTTTAATTTTATTTTTAAGGATTAAAAAATCTTATACATGTTTATAGTTCAATAAGAAACAATACTAGTTCTTTCTAAGAGACTAGTCATCAATTTACATCAACACTAAGTAATAACAAACATTTGCTGAATCTTATTTTAGAAAATCATATGTTGGATAATAATAATTAAATTAGGATAAAAATAATATAAATTTATGAATATAACTTATTTTATTATGCTTATGATGAAAACATTATGTTTGCATTATCATATGTGACTAATGAACCTAGAAATTATGCAAAAGCTAGTCAAAAGATAAAATGGGTTGATGTTATGAAACTAGAGATGGATTAAATTAAGATAAATTATAAATATAAATTTTTAAATCCCAATTTTAATAAATATCTCATTTTAAAAAAATGGATCTATAATACCAAGGTTAAAAGTAATGGTATAATTGACAAGTGAAAATCTAGACTAGTTGTAAAAGGATTTGCACAAATATATGGGGTTGACTATGAGGAAAATGATGAAGCTTTGGCATGTAAATATAATTTAAGACTAATAATTATTTTATATTATAATATATGATATGAAAATAATTAAAATTTATGTCAAAATTTCATTCCTAAATGGAATGATTGAATAATATGTATATGTGGGGCAGCCACAAGGTTTTGAGATAAAGGGTAAAAAAATTTGGGTATATAAGTTGAATAAAGATATTTATGGGCTGAATTAATCTAAAAGATATTGGTAATATATAATTTATAGTTATTTATTAGATCAATTATTTTTATTAGGTAAAAATTATCCAAATATTTACATACAAGCATCTAGTTCTAATATTTTATATGTTTGTCTATATGTAGATGACTTGATCTTTAGAGGTAGCTCTATAAATATTTTTAATATATTAAAATAATATATGAAATAATAATTTTAGATGACTGATATTTGAATTATGAATTAATTTATTATCATATAAATCAATCAAAATAATGAAAAAACATTCATTTCTCAAGTTCATTATGCCTAAAACATTCAAAAGAAGTATACTCTTCAAGATTTGAAGCCCACATACACTCTAATTGCAAGTGAAAAAAATATTATGAGGGAGGATGGAATTTATTTATTTGATTAAATTATTTTTTAATGACTTTGGGAGGTTTTATATATCTCACTATAACAAGACCTGGTATCAGTTATGAGGTTCACTAATTTCTAGATTTATGGGTAAATTGTCACTTGAGCATTTACATGCAACAAAGAAAATTTTAAAATATGTAATAGATAATTATAATAATGGTATTAATTTGGGACCATAAATTTAATTATGTATAATTTTATACATATATTCAAATTTAGGAGGATCTCTTGATGATAGGAAGTCAACTTCAGGTTATTGCTTCATATTGGGAAATGGGTTGGTTTCTTGATCTTTAAATAAACAAGATATAGTTTCATTATCCTATATTAAATTTGAATATAAAACCATTAAATTATCCTATACACAAGGATTATGGTTGATAATACTCTTGGATGATTTTAGAGAGGCTCAACTTGAGCCAACATAACTTTTTTGTCATAACAATAGGGAAATATAATTATCTAAGAATCCATTTTTTTCATGCTAGAACCAAGAACATGAACTTAAAAAACATTTTCTTAGAGACTTGGTCAATGATAAACACTTTTTTTAATTTTATAAGGTAAATTATATGTTTTATAGGGACCTAGAACCACAAGAGTGTATTACATAAATTTAAGCATGCCAACTAGGGCTGAGAAACTAAAAACAAAAAATAGTACTTAACGCAAAAATAAAAATAGAAAAAAATAGAAGAACTAAGAGGAAGGTCCCTCCTAAGGGTCTTTATCTTCAATAATGTCCTCTATTGGGATGGTCTGTATGTCCTTTAAAACTTTGGCCCAAGTGAGGTTTTTGGGGACTTCAGGTGCTTCACTAGGGAGGATCATTCTTGAATGTTTTTTGCCTTCTAATTATAGGGGGCAATTTGGGGAGGACTCCTTTGGGGGAGCTTGGGGGATTTAAAAACCTTAGGAGAAGTTATAAAAGGGTTTGAAGGGGTTGATAAGAGTGAATAAATGCTTGGGTAGTTGCTTTGACCTATTTGTATAATGCATTCTAATCATAGATAAGTTTGGTTAGGCCAAAATTATCTTATTACACCTTTGAGTTAAATTTTTCTAGCAGCTATTTATTTCTTTCCAACTCCTCTATAACCATTTCCTTTCCTTTCTAGGAGGATTAATTTGGGGTCCCTATTTCAATTGGTTTTGGGTTGGGGATAAATAACAATTAGAGAAGGAGGTCATCTAAGTGGGACTGTGACAAACTATTCTAGAGGGTACGATCAGATAACTGGTGGGATCCCTCAATAATATCTTCCTCAAGGGGGTATTCTTGGGAGTCCTCCCTAGAGGAGGAACCCCTAGGGTGGACCTCATATCTTAATAGGGTTTAGTTGTGTTTAACAAGTAGGAGGATTAGGACTTAATGCTAAATGGGATTGGTATCGTTAACTTGGTAAAGTAGGATAGTGTTCTTAAAGGACTTAAGTAAGAAATAGGACAAACTGATCTTATACCCAATTAAATGATTTAAAATTAGGAAATGGTGAGAGAATATTTGTGTATATTTACCTTCTAGTATCATATATCACATGATATGAAGGAAAATTTTTATCTAGTAATGTAGGAGGTCAGCCCAAGGGAACCCTTTCTTGTCTATCTACATGAAATTATTTATTCTAAAGAACCATTACAAGGACTCTTACTTTTTTTATTAGTCTTTGAATTCCTTATCACTTATGTATGGCATGTTAGTGGCATCAGTGATGAACTCCTTTGAGACATTGATGGTAACATTTTGCATGGAAACCTTCCATTTTGTCTAAGCTACCATAATGTCTTGGGCAATCTTGGCATTATGCTTAATGACCCATTCAATAAATTATATGAGGCCCCCATTTTTGAGATTATTCCAAAATTTATTTTTCTCATGGACCTCCTTGCATGATGTTGGTTCTAGTTGATCCTTATCACCACCTATGGGGACCAAGAATTCAAAGTCAAATCAGGAGAGATGAAGCTTCTAGATGGGGAAGAGGTGAGAAAGGCAAAAATAGGTGGAAAGTACCACTGAGAGCTCATAAAATTAATTAAGACCCCTTATTTTTAAATTATTATATATCATCTTGATTAAGATCCACCCCATCATGGTGATGTCATGCATGTGTAGAGCGAAGGATTTTTTAAACTGCATTTGTACTTTCATTAAGGATAAAATTAAAGACATTAGACAAGATTCTACTTGCATCATGATAATTGAATAAACACTTTTTTATTGGGTATGAAATAATTGAATATAAATTTTATGATATAATCACCAAAGGATTTCATAAGCAAATTAATGGAATACTTAAGGAGATGATAAGCATTTCACCTTTTTGCATCAAGGGGGGAATGTTGAGTATTATGCCAATATAAGTTCTTGATTTATATTTCTAGACTTAGTTAATTTTTATATTTTTATGTGTTAATTAATTTATGTCTTAAATTATTTTTGGTTAATTTTGATACTTTTTGAGAATTTTATAAAAAATAGTTGGAAATATCAGTTAACTTGAGTTCACGGTCTAAGTATTCAAATGAGTTACCAAGAGGTTTAGAAAAATTTTAGTGTTATTTAAGTGAAATTAAATTATATTTAAGAAAAATCTTATTTTATATATATATTTTGATTCTATATTTGGGTAGGTTTCATGATTTGGTAACTTGTTTAGCAAGGCTTCTTGCATGTTGACCTTTTCTTGAACATGAGACAATCTTGTTTGATTTAGTATTTTCTTTATTATAATTTTAATTTTATTAGAGTTTATTTTTAGAATAATAATTATACATTAATTTTTTTAAATTAAATTTCTTAATTTATTCTTAATTTTGACATAACTTGTCATGCAAGTTATCTTATAATAGGCTTGTTTTAGCCTTTATTATTCATAAAAGTTGCACATAATAGAAGTGTGGTTCATTAATTATAATTTATAATATATTTTTATGTTTTAATTATGATATTATTTTATGTATATAATAATTTAGACCTTTAATCATATATTTTCAAGTTTTTAGCTATTTCATAAAGTTTTTATTCAACAATTTCACTTATAACACAACTAATAATTCTAAAATATTTCTATTGATATATATATATGTATATATATATATTCATTTTTATAGACAAAAACATGATTTTCACTCCATCCAATCATTCAAAACCTTTAATAAATGGTGATATAATAATTATAATTTTTTCTCCTTTTATGTTGACCTAATTCACCATAATATAACAAGGGGAATCAAAATAATAATTTAGTTAACTTGATAAACATCTTGAGGTGTTGCAACTACATATCCCACATGATTGAAATTAGGACCAATGTACTAAAAATTAGTTGTGAGAGAAAAATCCAAGTGAGAGAAATGTTTTACCTTTTGTCCATATATAATTAAGTGAAACCACATGAAAATTTAATTAGATCTTATCTTGGACAAGTATGAAATTAATTCAAACCCTTGAAAATCATTGAAGATAAAAACAATTGGTAATGTGTATAATAATTTTTATAATGGGTGATTGATTAATATTTGTTTATTACATTTATCTAAAATTAATTTGTTGATGTGGGATTTATATACACTAGGGGCTCTTACAAGAAGGTACCTAATATTTTTGGATTAGTAAAAAAATCACTCCAAGGCATGAATTGCAGGTCTTAGTTTTATAAATAACCACATAGTAGAATAGTGGTGAGAAAAGTGGTTATTAACCATGAATGGTTCATATCTGATAAATTTCTATATTTTACATTGAGATGGATGGGTGGATCTTCCCAAAAAAGATAAAAAAGAGGCAAGGGTAAGGTAGAAAATAAGGTGCTCTATAATCTAATTGGAGACTAAACCCTTCCAAGTTGAGATACTTATACTAAGCCAAACATAGGTCACAAACTTGTGTCTTATGTGGATTAGATTTCGGCATAATATATAGATAAATATAGTGAGGAATCTAAGGAAATAATCATAGTTGAATTTAATGACCATAATCAAAGATATTTTTAGTACCATATTTTTAAGCATATCCTATGTCACTAACAACTTGTAAATATGATCTATAACCAAATAATTGACAAAAATAATAAATTATTCAATATTATCTATAAAATAAACATGGATTTAAGTTATCACAAATTTTATCAACTTAATGGAATTTTTTCAACAAATCATATAATTAGTAAGAGAAAATTTACACAAACTCATAAAAGAATCATAAAAAATTATTCACTTCATTTGATTTCTAAAATCTCCTCAAATTAAAATGTAAGAGAAACATGTATATATAATTCTAGATGGAAACCAGCTCATATTTATAATATTATTTCAGTTACAAAAAAAATCATTTTATTATTGTAGTTTGTTAATTACAAAAAAAAAAACTTTTTATCAAAGCAAAGATAAAAATACTCATGATAATAATATAATTCCAAAATTAGGCCATGATGTATAAACATAATTTATAGTGGTAACTGAAGTTGAATAGAAATGAACTCAAGTTGATAAATTTAGGTTAAATATTTTTGAAATAGGAGTTAATGTCATAGTACTAACTGCAGATGAAATTTCCATTGTAGTAATAACTGGAAATATAATTATTTTGGTACTAAAGTTAATACTATGGAAACGTTTAAAGGAACTATAGTATAGGAGATAGTAGCATGTTTTGTTCCAATCATTACCTATTTTGAAAAAGAGGACACAATTGTTGTGGTTGGAACATGTGAATCCCTTACAACTAACTATTTATGCTCCTTTTTCTTATGGGCATTAGCACATGATGTAAAGTTTAATTCAATCACTTCAAATTTAATAGCGGGAAGTTTGAATATGATAAAAGTATTTTCCATTGATTTGTTATGAGTAACCATTGAAACATCAAATAATTATTCTAGTGCTTGATCTTGATCAATTTTTCTCCTTAAATAATGTGAATAATTGAACAACTAATTGACCTTTCCCTAGGTTGAATATTTAATTTTTGTTGTGAAATGGTCAATAGATTCCTGGAGTAAACTATTGAAAGATGATTTATTAAATGCATTCCCTTTTTGAGTATATATATAGTGTATATGTATATATCCAAGTAGACTAGTCACCTTACATTATTAACTAGCTATTTCATCATTTTATGTCACTCCATAAGGCCATCCTTGGTGTTGTTCACATAATTATGTGATAAGATAATATTGGGGAGTGTCAATAAATTTAACTCTAGGTATGGATTTTCCTTGTTATTTTGGTTATGATGTACAATTTATAATCTAATTTATTCTAAACTTCTTGAAACTCTACCACTCTAGTCCAATGTGGATATGACTATACTTTTACTTTATGAATTGACCATATCAAATTATACACCATGTGATCTTATTTATTTACCTATTCAAAAACATCTTTTAGGGATTATATTTAGATTTGAGACTCTAGATTTTGATTTTCATGTTTGAAACCATGAAACATTTTATTCAACACCCCTCCTATGACATCTACTATAGATTTAGGACATTCAAATTACATAGTCATCATATTGAGTTTTTATTTTCTTGGTTAAACTAAATAACTCATCCTCTCTTTTGAATTCAATTTCCTTACTAGCACTAGTAATTTTCCTCTTTTTGATTCTCTTCAATTGATTATTACTCTCATAAAATTCTACACTAATCTTTGTTAGTTCAACCAACACCAAGTGATGCCTGGATAACTTCTCTATTTGAAACTATTACATCTATGGTGTGGCTAGGACTAGCCTAATGTTAGATAAAAGTTATTAGGATGAATCAAGAATGGATGAGATGGTTAATGATGGTACCATGGGTGTTGGAAGAGTAGGTAAGGAAAATATAGGAAATGGAGGGTTGACCATTTCTCTCTCAAGATTCTTTATTCTTAGGTGGAGTATGAATAATATATTTAAACACATTGGGAAACTCCTAAATAGCTGTGACAATAGAAGACTCTATCTAAGAAATAAAGGCATGGGGATTCCTATCTAAGTGGATGAATTATTATGAACTGGGTCAAACGATGATTGAGAAACTAAATCCTTAAAATTTACTTCCTAATAATCAATGGGAAAATGTCCTTGAGGGTCTAATACATCCTCAAAATAAGTAATGATAACTTGGATCAAGTTTTTTGATACTTGAGGAAATAATATAGCAGTGTCTAGGAAAAAATTAATATATAATGGAATGGTAGAATCACTATCCAATGAATCACATGGTACATTAGAAATTTTTATATAAGAGTACTAAAAATACTTAATAGAG
>JARHVA010001340.1:117500-137500 GCA_037957365.1 Torreya grandis
ATACTTAAAACACTCTATCATACTCTTGTATCACTTCCTAACCTACCACTTATCCATCTCAATCATATTTTTTATCTAAATACACCTTTTGTAATTCATTGTTATTTATAGAATATTTAAACATATAAATTATTATACAAATCAATGGATATTGATATTTTAGTATTTTATTCCCTAATTTATTTCTCATCTTTTTATCAACCTAAGGTTACATTCCATAACATTAAAAAGGATAAATCATTTAGTGAACTTGATTTACTTTGAATAGTGCCCAAAACCCTAGTGTTAGATGATCTTCTATTTTATATGCTCAGTAATCAATATCAAACTCTCATAATTGATTCATTATTTTATTTTTTTAATCTTTCATAGATTTAATTTCCTTAAAGGTTCAAAATATATAACTTTATATTTTCCTAATTTCTAATCTATAATGGTAGAATTTAGTAATCAAATTGATGAGACCAATAAGAGATAATTGTAAATTTTCATTTTTAAGCATTCATATATGCAAGATGACCTTATTCATATTATTCAAGAAGATTTTATTATGTCTATTTTGGGTCAATCCTATAACCCCATGGATGTTAATATTGTTACACATAATATGGGAGAAACTCAGATTATACAACCACCTACTATAGCTAGCCAACTCTCAAAAATGGAAATACCTAATATGGCTAGTACACATACCTCCTCTCCATATTTATGATCCCTTAGGTAGGAGATTTATTATCTATATTCAAAGTTGTTGTATATTTATTAGGGTGCCACTAGACCTTCTCATGCCTTCAACTCTCATGTTCTCCTACATACACCATTAGCATATCATATATCAGGAAATCCTTTACCATCCATATTTGTGGTACCCAAACATAGTTTTTATGATTGTAATGGTAACCTAAAGCATCATCTATGTGTTTTTCATATAGCATGTTTGGACTACGTGTCTAATGATTGACTCCTAACTAAGTTATTTCCTTGTATTTTAAAGGGTTATTACATTACAATGGTTATATGATCTCCCTAATAAGTCAATTACAACATTTAATCCATCTGTATATATATTTTTGATATATTTTTAGATCAAAATTAGTGATAAATTTTCATACGCTCAAGTTTCTCAACTAAAACAAAAATATAATGAGCTAATAATTGAATGTCTTGTGATATAAAACCATATTAGTAAATATGATTAACCCCGTGGTATATAAATAAATATAGGACATATTCAATAAAACATTATTACCAATAGTACATGAATCTACATTATTTAAAAGGTTTTCATTATTTATAGATATATGCCATACACTGAAGGAATAGGAAGTCAAACTTCTCTCCATGGGTAAGTTAAAATGCAAAAATAGATCAAATTCCCTAATAAGAGTTGAAATATACTCCCATACAAGGTGATGCCCAATGAAAACAAGAATGAACAAAAGACAATAGTTAACATGGACTCAGAACCAACTCCTTGGGTGATCTTATTAGCTTCTATAAGGAGACATTACAAGAATCTTCTTGAACTACTAGTTTGTGTCCTCCAACAACTTTTGGAATGCAATTTCATATCTCTCCCTCTAATAAAATAAGTTTATATGACTAGGCCTCTTCTAAATAATTATTATTCCAATGCATTTTTTGATTATCATAGGGCCCCTAGACATACTACAAATAGATGCATTAATGTAAGACATAAGATCCAAAACATGATATATGATAATATCATTGATGTGAGCACTCTTATAGAAACACCCAAAGAACAACCAACTAAATCAAAAGCAATGAAAATATTTTTAATCCATTTCTAAAGCATAAAAACTATGAGATGTAGACACATCAAGTGTTCATTATATTTATAAATCACATCCACCATCAACATCTTATCATACTAATGTAGTGGACACACACCCTATACATAATATCATTGGTGTGTATCATAATATAGTGTCAGCTAGGCCTCTTATCAATTTTTAAAAATAAGATATCATTGCCAATTAATCAAATTTATGTGCACTCTTTTTATGAGCTTAAACTAATCATAATCCTATTCAAAGTGTCATGGTTGACAATGGGTCAAGCATAAATATGTGTACTATTACACTTATACATACTTGGGTTATTTAGATCAAGATATTTCTTCAATAGATATAGTTATTTGTGGCATTAGTGGTCATGTCCAAAGCTCCATTGAGGATATTTTCCTTATGTTACAAGTTAGTCCGACACATGTGGCCACCAAATTGATAGTTTTAAATAGTTATAGAATATTTGATATATTATTGGGTATGCCTTAGATATAGAAACTTCAATCCATTCCCTCTATAGTACATAAATGTCTTAAGTATATACATGTTAATCAAGTTGTTACAATTGAAGTCCTTATATATGATTATCTTTTACCTACTCCACAATCAATTATAAAATAGTCACCATTAATATATTCAAACATATATTTCATTAGCACCCTCACATAGAAGTTGATCCACCAATACAGGTCAAGTCTACTCCTATAGCATTGCCACATATACACACTCTCCCATGGAAGCCTTTATTCTAGAGATACTCTCTCTATCCCATTCACACCTAGATTATTGTTACTAAGTCCACAAAGCACTCTGCATAGAACTTCATGCTAGTTATAGCTTATTTTACCAAATGGGTCCCTAAGAGCCCCAAAGTTTATAAGACAATTCAATTGACTCCATAGATTCATATCCGCAATCTACAATCAATTTCAACTATAGATTATTTAGTACATTTGGTTCCTAGATATCAGATACCTCCTTAGACATCATGTATGGTGACTCTTCCTTTACTTGATCTAGGTCACCTTCATAGTGAGTTTCTTGAAAGACTCATTATTTAGTATATTCACCTATTACTTGTACATAGTTTCATTATTTTAGTTTACTTGTACATAGTTTCCTTTATCTTGTTCCTTGCACATAGTTTCATCTTAATGTTGCTTGTACATAGCTTATACTCATAAAACACAAAAAATATATAATATGTTAAAAAATATAAAAAACATTAAAATATTATTTATAAAATACTAATTTCAAATTGTATGCATTTCCCTATAAACATTCCTTCTATTTTATAGGTACTACATATGTTATCTATGTTAGTGTAGTCAATTTTATCATATATAAATGATTCATTTATTCCCTTCAAGTGTTTGTAGATTACTATAGGACTCTATTCATCTACATAGATCCATATTTGCTACTATCTACCCATCGGGGGCATCATACATAGCTTCTGATTTTCCAAGTTATATCTTTCTACACTCCATATCACATATTTAGAACTAATTATATCTTGATATTGATCATCATATAATACACTAATTTTTTATTGACTACTACTATTATAGACTATAGATTTAGCTTATGTACATATTTTATCTAATACAGATTAGTACCACATGCTTATGTATACTTTCATTTATAGATTTACTAGTCTATATTTGATTATGTCTCTTTACATCTACATCTACTTGAGAGCATTAAAATATTCCATTTTTATATGGATCTGAGCCAATTCCTTTCATTGTGTTTATTCTTTGGACATATGATGATGTAATTGTGTGTGATTTTTCATTTTGTATGTGAACATTTAAACATGTCCTTTCATGTGTCTCTAATCCAACCTTGAATACTATTTATGTATGTGGACATTTGAATATGCCCTTGAATGTATTTATTTTTGACTCAGTGACATGTGCCCATGTCCCTTGTCTTATAGCCGCTTGGCCTACTTTGTGTGCCTAATGTGTTTTTACGTATTCTTTCAAGTATGTGTCATGGCCATGACAATTGTCTCTTTTTTATTACTTTCACATTCATTTTGTGATACCATAATGGACTTCATGCATCTCCCCTTCCTCTTTGGGTGCCTTGATGGACATCATGCTCCATCCCTTAAGTAGCTTACTGAGATTATATTCATATTTTTTATTCATAGACATGTTTAAATTTTTATATCTATCTTTATATCTTTGTGAATTTTATATATAGCATACATCATACATCACCAACTTATGCTCAAAATATTTTTCATTATAATGTCATGTATACAAATTATATTGGTTTATCATGTAGATATCATATATTTTTAATCTAACACACATGATGCATAAGTTTTCTTTTAATTATATTTTTTATAGGTTAAGCACCTCCCCTCAAAAGAGGGGCATTCATAGGGGTTTGTCACAAATATCAAGTCATCCTAGTGCACCCAAAAAATATAGTTTTTAATACATAAACATAGATTACTGAACTCAAACTTAGGAAAATATAGTGAAATATAGTCACACACATATCAATCTCATTTTTTCATAGAAATAGAACTTTTGTAATATAGCATATTACACTAATAAGAGCATAGGGAATTATAGTTCAGCCACTGTACTATTGACTAATAGCTCCAAAAATAGAAAATTTTAGAATTTTAGAAAGGTATAATGGGTACAATTTAGATTTTCAATCTTAGTCATAGATTATTAGATATGCTCAGTATATACTTATTTTTTACATAGAATTACATAAGGTTTTTTAGATTGGGGGCATCATGCATGTCATGATCACTCATGTTTTATTTTATATATGCATAGACACATATTATTATAACTTAGTCTAGAATCTTTATACATAAATATCAAAATTTGGGGTAATGTTCACACCACATTATTTTCCATAAGCTTTTTTTTACACTAGTCATCTTATATGGAATGACAAATCCATGTCATTCTCCACATTATATACTCCAAACACCTTATGCACTAGTTTTACATCAAGATTACACCAAATTTATGCATCATTATATTTATAGTGGTTGTCATTCTTGAGTCACCCATAGTCATTTTACATTTTTGAGTGGTCCAAAGTCATTTTACATTTCAAAGTGGCCCCTAATGCATTTCACATTTTAGAGTTTCCAAGTGGCCTAGATCCATCTTATATAATTTTATGACATCACATAGTTTTAGTTTCATATTCATCTACTACTCATGGGTAAGTAATGATGGAGTCATATCCTAATTGAGTTCTTAAGCCAACTACATAAGAGGGTTAGATAAGTCATCAGTATAATCCAATTTATTCATAGATAATGAGCCACTAAATAGGGGTGAGGAATGATGGATTCAAGGTTAGCTTGAGTTCTTGATCTACCCATACATGGGTATTGGGAAATCCATCAACCTAATCTAAGTTATCCATCATTTGATCACCAACTGCATGCATACATATGATTTCATTATTTTTTTGCATTCTTCTTATGTACCAATTAGATGTATTAATTCCTTTCCTCTCTCTCTCACACATCTATTTACTCAGTTTTGACTTTACTTTTGATATTTCTTAAGAACTGATTGATGTATGTTTCATTCTTAGGACATGTATTGGAGCATAGTTCACAGACTCAAACCCACATTCATAGGATTTATCTAATAGGTAATTCCAAGTATGTTTATATTTCCTTTATCATATTCATTTCAATTTACTCCATTTATAGAATAAATAAGGCAAATTTAGTCATCTAACATGTCATTTAACGTAATGAGTATCAATTGAGACCACCCTATCCTTAGGTTAGCCCTAAACCTATCTTAGGGCATCTTTTGATCCTTTCTAGCTTTTATGCATGTCTACCCCATGCTAAGATATACCAAGAACCACATTGATCCATTACCTAGGCATCCCCAATCCTCTTTCACATGTTCCATCCACCTAGATAATAACATGACCCCTTTGGTCTATAGTAGAGTGTACTATTGGTAAAGTAGGTAGCTCTATTGATCTTTAGCTTCCTTAACCCCTAACGAATATATGTTCACTCCCAAAAGCATCTTATCGTTATCTTAGCTCATTTTATGTCTCGATAAGAATCTAAACACTATATAAAGACCACTCTTATTCACTTATCCCTTAGATGGTAGTTATCATGAACAAGCTCATAAATAGTTATGTAAATTAAGGTTATTAATCCTTATTTACCCCTATTTATAAATACATGTATTTACAACAACCCATAGGTCATATTTACTAATAATTTTAGTCTCAATTCACACTCAAAGCATTTAAATTGTAATTCATACTTAGGTACACTAGCATCACTCTCATTTTCACCATCACTTAAATTGGGATAAATACATCAAGATTGATCCCCTTTCAACATATTTGTATGTAAGAAACATTTGTCACATGGGTTGTTGAGGTCACATCTATCCTATCATACCAAATCCATATGTTTTCTATTTATGGTCATTAAAACCTTAGAAAGCATTATGCTTAGGTTTTTCAAGTTAAATCAATAAAAATGAATCATATATGATGATCTAGGTCTCATTCATGTAGGTATAGGCTTCCCAAAACAATATGAAGGTCTACCCCAAATTTTGCTACTTCATCTTCTCAGGTTAATTTTGTTGTATAGAAGGTCAATACCTTAGTACACTATTAACAAACAAGGTTGTGTTTATTTATAAATAGGGTTATAACACTTTTTATCTACTGAAAACACTATACCCTTCTCTTGCATCACTTCTTAGCCTACCACTTGTCTATCTCAATCATATTTTCCAATTAATTACAGATTTTTTAATTCATTTCTATTTATAGAACATTTAAACATATTAATTATTGTATAAATCAGTGGATGTTGATACTATAGTACTATATTCTTTGATTTTTTATTCAACTCTTTATCAACCTAGGGTTACATTCCATAATCATAAAAAAATATAAATCAATAATAATGATATGAAAATTAGACTATGATATATATCATGCCACCATGTTGAATGCTATATAACATGAATCCATATTCTACATGATCTAGACCATATCATAACTCTACTATATTCTTAGAATATATAGATATTAAAAACATATTTAAAATACAAATATACATTGTAATATTTGGAAAAGCCTACAACTATTCACATTCGATATGAATGAAATCAACCTAGATTTACAAGCATGTCCATAACAATGGATAATATAACCATCCCTAAATTTTTAATTCCAATGCATTCTAGTTAAAATTATTGTACAATCTTACCAGTAAGCTTTCAAACACAAATATTTCCCCAAAGAATCTTTCCACATAAATTCATCCACATGCTCAAGATAAGCCCAACCATATATAGGTTTCCTTATCCACCCCAAACATTATTTATAGATGTAAGTAGGTACTCAGTTTCAAGAACACAACACTCAATAAATCAACAATAGTGATGCAATACTAACCATAACCTAGGGTTTTAGGATTCAAAATTTCATAGTCAAGACTAGCTTAAATAAGGGTTATAGGAAGTAATAATCACTACAACAAACTTAGAATAAAAATACTAAAAGTCAGGGTTTGCACCCAAAATAAATAAAACTCACAAACTTGTCAAATATTAAACAACCATCAATCCATCCAATTCATTGCACTTTTTATTAGTTACTCATTATCATTTATGGGTGAGTACCCTGAATGGTCTAACCCTACTAAGTATCATTGATCCAATGACATTCACAATGAATATTATGTTTATGTAGGAAAACCATTCTAAAACTCTTGACATTATTTATACCAGTGAATGCACATATTTATTACAACATTGCAAGTTTAAAACAAAAACTTATTTATATACATAATGAGATAACAAGGAGGATTTATGACCTACACAAGGATCCCTTCCTTACCTTCTTTTCTTTCTGTAACCTATCCTCTCTCTTCTCTAATATTCATTTTTTCACCATTGGATGCAACCATCCCATTCAGTATAACTGTGAATTATATCGAATAGAACTCCCAATCCATTATATTTTATTAAAATAATACATGACATGGCATTAAAATTCCATCAAAGATTATCAGTAGTTTTATATTCAATAACTCCAACCTTAAGTTCCTGATTTCTAAGCTTGTGCATGCTACCATGAAAAATTGAGAGTATTCCAAAACAACAATAAACCCTAATCATCATTTTATTAAGTTCAATAATTTCACTCATGGTTTTATTAACTTAACTCTCTCTATTAACTTCACCCTTAACCCAAGTTAAAATATTAGGGTTTGATTCATATTACAAACATTTTAATCAACATCCCCTTGACCTAAGTCTCATGAATTATGGTTCAAGCTCCAAACCTAACATCATCTAATTTAATTCATAGTCTCGTGTAGACTATATTAAATCATTTGAAAATTCATTAATTACATTAAAATGAATGAATAAAATAATTTCCTATGTCCTATACTAGATTTCACAATCATTGTGCCAACCTTCCACTCATATTTCATTACATTTTCATACACAAACTTGAACTAGTCTATTAATCAAAGATTACCTAACTCATCCAAAATCTCACAATCTTTGAGTAACATAAATTTTTATTAAAGTGTATCATGGATTTGGTATAAATCACAATCATATCAAACTATCTAGTGGATTTCTCAGTTATAAAGAAATAAAAGACAAATGATGACATAAAAACTATCTAGTTGATAATCAAAACCAAATAAAAAACACAACTATAAATAGAATGAAAAAGATAAAGGTTAGACTCAAGTTTTGGATACTATCACATCACTATTGTGTTTTACCTATGTATCGTGTCTTTTCCACTGATCACTCAACTTCTACCTCTAACCTACACTTATTTGTTGTTTACCTACAATCAATCAAAAAAGACATTAGTAGTATCCAATAATAGTCAACAATAATAAGGAATAACATAAACTCATTAAATACTAAATAAGTTAATACAATTTAAATTAAACCAATAAATAATGTACTAAACATCAATATAATGTCTATACACATAACATAAGAAAATTAAAATAATTATGATAATCAGTCAAAGTCAATGTGTTAGGTAGGTGTCATCATGACAAGTATGTGTTGGAGTAGATGGATTAACAACCTTTATCACTAAAACCTCTTTCTCTTGTGTCTCAATTATCTCTAATTTTATGTATTGAAGATCAATATACTTTAAATTTTTAAATTGCACATGTAAAGGTCTATTTTCAAAAATATCACATTCCACATCAACTCTTATCCCTTTCATTAAAATGTATTCCTCGATGCCCATATCCATTAAGTCTTCATTAGTGAATTCCCCCTCTTCTATTAAATAAAATGGTGTTTATATAAGTGGAGGAATCCTTTATTCAATTTATTTTATAATATTACTAAAAGAACTAGGAAATGTCCTTCTTGCTTGAATGTTTGGAAGTGGTCTAGTTGAGGAAAGTACTAAAAGAATAGGGCTAGTTATTAATGTTTTTATAAAAGTACATGGTTGAGTTGGTAATATTATAATAAAATGGTGATGTTAATTAGGTAAATCAAAGGGTTGATCATTACAAAGTAGGATCCTATTATTAATGAGACTTAGGAGGCTGAACCCCTCTGAGTATCTTCCTTGTCAATTTCTCATTAGTCTCTCCCATAGGATCTTGTTCAAGATGCTTTGTAATAATCACATCACTTTTCTTTATATATGGATCATACTAATTTTTTCATGTTATCTCCATGGTCATCCCAACTAAGTTCATCTTGACCCAAACATTGGAATCATCCTCTTTACCTACAAAATGTAGTCACATGAATAAGTATCATGGGTAGAGTTGGTCTTGACCCTTCCTCCATAATTATTTAGGTTTTCGGTTATTCTCCTAAAAATGTCCTAGTATTTGAATTCTTCCAAATCAAGATAGAATTTTGGTCTATGTTTTTAATCTCCAAATATTTGGCTCCAATATATGTATTTTTTCCTATCAATGTTTAATTATGTTTTGTGGAAAACCCCTAACTTTTATCCTCTATAGTTAGCATACACACTTATATATAACTAAAAATCTAACTCTTGTTCTATCAACTTTTTTGGAACACACCTAAGAAGGTAGAAAGTGGAAACAAACATTCCCTCCACTCTAATAATAGTATGATATAGGTAATACCTATAATTACCCAATGACTTTAATGACCTTTTGATTTCCTTAGATAACCTAGGTATAACTTTACCATTGACTACCTTATACATTAGGGGTAGAAGATATCTACAATTATTTGAATGTGATATCTAAATTGATGAATGTAATATATGTTAATATCATCATAGATCCTACTATTTCCATTCCTTGGTTGTTATTGAGCTTCATTTAGAGGGGTGATTGTAGCATAAACAAAATCCAAAAAATAAGATATCATATATAAATAATCATTTATCTATTTTAGGTCATCCTTTGTTGTTATGTATGGAGCTCCATGTACCTGAATGTACCCAAACATCATCCAATATCATTTAAAATAAATGTACCCAAACATCATCTACACATGTTATGTATGGAGATCCATGTATCATGTTCATGAGGTTCATAGTAAACCTAACTACCAACATAAATTTTATAATAGGAAGATTTTTACTCTTCATAAAATTATTAGGGTTATTTTCCCAAGCCTTGAGTGTCTTTGACAATGTTTTATTTCAAAAAAAAATTAGATAATGTGGAAATTTTACACCATATCACTATTCAAAATCCCATAGTACCTTTCAAAGGTAGACCTAGATACAAATGTTATAGGATCCTTGATTTTAATTCTTTGAAATATATCATTGACACATAAACCAACTATAATAAAAATATGTAAGACATTAATGCATGCAAATAACTTTATTTTTTTATTTGTTTTCTATAGTCATGTTGATTTAATGACCAAGATATCATCAATATATTCCATTTCAAATAATGGTAAGTTTCTCTCATTTTTGTATGTTTTTATCCTTTATAATTCTACAACTAGAGATAAATAATGGTATGCATTATTTGTCAGGGAAATGTGACTGAAAACTAGATCCATGAATTATATTTATGTCCTAAATAAAAATAATTAAGGTGATGGGAGGTTCTCTTTGGGATCCATCTATTGTAGTCTATTGATCTTCAAATTTTGGCTATTAAATTTGAATTCCATAGTAAACAAAGAGCTTTAGAGTTTAGTCACTTCAATGTTTTGTTCACAAATAATAGTTTACTTGAATTGGGGATGATGGATCAACTTATGAAATATTAATTCAATGCCATAATTTTTCATTCATGTGTATAGATAAATGTTTTATGTTAACTATCATTCCATTTAAATTTGATTATTATGATATATATGATTTAATGGGATTTTAAATTTCCATGCATCTTATTTTCACTTATTTTATTTATGTAGTGATTTATTTGTTCATTTATATATTTGTGTTAATGTAACTAGATTATTATTAGACTTAGGGTCCAACTATATTGACTATGAGACATGTGCATAATGTCACTTGATCTAGTTTTACAACTCCCCTAAAGGGTTTGGATATTTTCTTATGTACTAAAGAGTGAGTTGATTCAATGTGGAATGATATGTGGTAGCTAATTATACTAGGAGAGACATGTGGAATGATTTTTGGATGACCCATGGTTGTTAAATATAAAAAATAGAACATGTGGCTTGATTTACAGATGAGCTATAACTATTGACTATCCAAAGTAGGATATGTGGCATCCTCTCATTTGATTTCTTAGTTACTAGCTTTATGATCTATCATTTTGTCCATATTTCATAGTTAAATGAGATGATGACACTTAGAATTATCTTTTTTAATTGGGTAGTGATATAATTTTGTAAATTTAACCTATACTATGAAGTCTATGACATAATGAGATGAGGCCACATGGAATGATCTCTCTTAGCTAGTTGGTCATGGATTTTGTAATTTTGAATTTTTGAGTATAGTTGGTGATGGAGTGAGAGTTAGGACTCAAAATAAAATATAAACTTGGTTGCTTCCATGTAAAATTATCAATAAGCCAATGATTTAAGAGAATGATGTGTGGAAAAATCTTGTTGAGTCAGGGATTTGGAAAAATGTATAGTTACTTGATTTTATTTAAACTATCCATGAATTAATAGAATGATGCATGCCAAAATTTCATTGAGTATATTTGGTTAAGGTAATGTAGACCTTAGATAGCATCATAAAATATTATCAATAAGATTATAAGATAAGAGAATGACACAGGGAAATATCTCACTAAATCAGGGATTCTGATAGTCAATGTAATTGTGTAAGTAAAAATATTGAATCATCCTTTAATATTGAATACCTTAAGGGTACTTGGTCTATTAATGATAACCTGTACATTTGAACTACATAACTTTGGACAAATATTGATTAGTTTTTATTATTAATGGAAAATTAAAACATGACATTTATTGACTAATACCCAAAGTCAAAGTTGAAAAAATAACTCAATAATAACATGAATTAGGCCAAGGTAAGGTTGGGTTTAAATTTATCACATACTCAAATGGGAATTAAATATTCAAATTCTTAGAATAAATGGGTCCCTATTTGCAAATTTTAAAACTAGGATGTCTTATCACAATAAATGGTGTCTCAATGGATAAATACTCATGAGTATTTAAGAACCCATATTTTTGCTTTGAACATCATACAAAACTTTAAATTTTACAAGAAAGAAAGAAATAAATTATAAAATTGAAAGAGACTCCAAACATAATCATGAAACATACTAAAACTTATCAACCTTCATATTGTGTGTGATCATGTGAATATTCATTTCCTCTTGATGTGAGAGTTTTAAAAAAAAATTATATGGATCTAAATTTTTTATTAATCTTATCTTTTCAAAATATATATCTTTCGAGCACTCAAATATGAGAAGATGGGCATTGTTATGCTACCATCTAAGAATCCATAGCCCCAATAGAGATACCTCTAATTCCACTCTAATTATTTATTTACTACTAGCCAAGCATCCATATACCTGATATAGATTACTTAAATCACCCTTATTCCATGATTTTTTTAGAAGAAAGGTTGGGAATTACCATTGATTGGGTATACAAAAATAAACTATATCTTAAATCAGATATCCCATTCATGTATTTCTATTTTTAAATATTTATTATCTCTCAGTCAAGTTTTAAAATATGTAAAAGTACAATCAACCTTTTATAATGATAAGTATTTATAAAATTTTCATGAAATATCAAAGCAAATTCTAATGGTATTATAAAATTGTTTAATTTAGATAAAAAAAAATTCACCCAAACATGACATAGAACTTAACTTTAAGACCCAAATCCATCATGAAAAAACTTATGATTATCCCTTAAATGTGACAAACTACCATTTGGGAGAATTATTAGAAAATGAAAAGTAGTTTTCAAGTCTAATCTAAAATCTATGAAATCTAATATAAGAAATTAGGAAATATAATATAAGAAAGAAATATAATCTAATAAAGTAAGAATTCTAATCTAAGAAAGTGGGAATTATAATCTAATACTACCATTAAATCATAACTCATGGTCATTCTAAAATTCTACCAATTGGAATAGCCATGAAATAATGTTTCAATAATTTTCCGTTGACTATAAACATCAAGTCATTACCTTATAGATATTTCAAATGAAAAGCATTGTTACCCAAAATTTCAAATATTTGATATAGCCCAATCCATGGAGTGAACTTACCATGTTTTCCTTTCTTTTCCTATGGGATATTCTAAAAACTTCGATATATGATCTTTATTCAAACCATTTCTTGACAATATCCTAATGCTTACTAAATTTATGTAAAGCTTTTATCTATGCATCTTCCATTGAACTATGTCTAGCAACCTAGATTGAATTTTTTCTTCATCCCCTATGTACTCTTTTATGAATTGATACATTGGTATATTAAGAGTTATAGGAAGAATTGGTTGTTATCCAAATAATAATAATAATAATAATAATAATAATAATAATAATAATAATAATAAAGTGAATCTTTTATAGAATACTTGTGTGTAGTTATATTTTCCCATAGTGTATAGTTTAGCAGTAGGTGTCATTCTTTTGGTTTGCTTTATGCTAATTTTTTATAGCATCCACCAAAAGTTTATTGATTCAAAAACTCCATTCCCTTATGGGTAATATTTTAAAGAGAATTTAATAGTAATTTTATTAACATAGGCCTATTCAATGAAAAATGTGTATTAGAAAGTTGTACCATTATCACATACCAAGGAAATTGGCATTCCAAACCTAATCATAATATTATCTTCAAGGAAATGATCATGTATTATGCATGATAATTTTTTTCCCATATATTAAGTCTATATTTTACAATTATTTATCAAAGTAAACATAAAACTATGTCTAGCTGATGAATTGGGATTAATAACTCTTAAAAATTCTAGACCCCACTATGAAAAAGGGTGTTGTTCAATCACAAGTTGTAAAGGCATAACAACATGAACTTATCTTTTCCTTAAAACCTAACATTGTTTATATTTTTTGATGTGGATGTGAGCATATTTAAAAATTGAAGACTAGTAATAACCCATTCTCAAAATTTTGTGAGTTGTAGCATTCCCTAAAAGGTTTCCAATGCCAATATTATAATGAAGGTTATCAAATATGTTTATAGCTTCTCCTCTCAAAATGCATCACAAATAGATCCCTTCATAATTATTTCAATGAAGAACTCATTTATTTATCATATAGTATGCTTATTTGAGCCTAAGTGTTCACTTTTGCTCTCTATTTAATTTAGGAGGACATGTGTTGATATGTATATAGTGAATGATTCGGGCATACCTATCACCCCCAACCACTTGAGACTAGTTAATATGATTTATAGATATATATGGTTTGGTCTCTGCCATTAACTAAATAGTACCTTGTCCTCATACTAGTTTGGTAGGTCTATTTTCAATATCAATTTATTGTAACTTGGCCATCCACTTTCCCTATACTTCACCTAGTTTATTCTTACTAAATGTAAGCTTGAGTACTAGGTCTAGAACAATGACATGTGTCTTATTACATAAAATATAATGTCTAAATTTCTTCACCAACTTGACCAAATCGTATATTTATTTTTATATCACTTTAGTTATACATATTTAAAATTAGTACTCATATAATAAATATGATATTCTTTATCATTTACCTTACGTGTGAGTACTATTTTTATAGTATGTTATGATGAAAATGAGTACAAGAATAAATCCTTAGTGAATTAGGACTGATCAAAATGGGAGCTTGGGTAATACCAATTTTAATGTCTTAAAAATCTTTCTTCATTTCTACTATTCATTCTACTTTGGCATCTTATCTCAAAATTGCATTTAATGGTTTCAAATTTTATACAAATACATTTACAAACAAAATTTATCTTCACAAAGAAGGATTTAAGTTCTTTTTTTCTATTAAGATACGGGTTTTTTTAGATAACTTGAACTCTTTTAGGATCAATTAAAATTTATTCCTTAGTGATAACATGGCCCATAAATTTACCTTATGTGACCCAAAAAATGATCTTCTTTGGGTTCAAGTAAATCCCATACCTTTTACATCTATCAAATGCTTTTTATAAGTGGCCAAGACGTTCTTTTCTATCTTTAGAAAAGATAGTTAATTCATCTATGTATATATGTATATAATGATGCACTTACCAATAAGTACTTGTAAAGAAAAATACATGGCACTCTATAAGGTATCACATACATTAATTATCCAAAAATGCATTATCTTATATTCAAAATTTCCCCATTTATTAGCAAAAATAATTTTCATATAATCATCATTTTTTACTAATACCTGACTATATCCTAAGAAACTATCTAAAAAAAACAACATTCCACTAACTATATAAATCACTTCATCTAGAGAGGTGAAAGTATAATTATCCTTTTCAAAAAGATTGATTAAGGTTCTTTAAATACACACACAATATAATTTCACCATGTTTCTTTCATACATGAACTAGATTGGCCACCCAAGTAAAATGTCTAATAGGGAATATAATTTTAACATATAATAATTTTTGGACTTCTTTCTAAATGAGAGGCTCTAAAATGGGATTAAACAATCTTTGTCTCTATTTTAAAGGATTTTTCTCTTCCTTGAGTGGTATAGTATGTTTGATAACTCTATAATAATTTATTTTTATGTATTCATAAGTCTAAGCAATCACATATTTATATTCAGCTAATAATTCCCTAAGCTTTTGCTTTTCTTGCTCTATACAGGTTCATCTAATGTTAAATATTTGGGGATGTTCATTTTTTCCTAAATTTATCTTGGCAAAATCAGATTCATTGGTCTTAGATTTCTTTTTTAGCTTGGTGATCCATGTCAATGACCCATTCCAAGGAGACCATCCCTTTATGCATCTTGTTTTCTTTTAATTGGAAGATGCCATCATATTCCTTTTCTTACCTATTCATGAGGTAAAAATCTCTTTCATCAATGATTTGTGACTCAAAGGCACTCTAATTTCCCATGAACTATATAATATGTTGGTCATCATAAAATACCTAAAAATGGTCAAGATTATTAATAATTAGAGGACATGGATTTAATTCTTAATAAATTTTCTTCATTTTTGATTCCTAAAATAGGGCCAAATTTTTTATAGAAGTAGAGAGGGAATAATCTATTTGAATTTTCTATCTTGCGATTGATATTATATTTAAATCTTAAAATGATTCTATCAAATCCTAAGATATGTGTTTATATTTTTTTAGATATGATAACTTGCATTGATATCAACTCCTAATATTGTTAACAACTAATTTTGAGTCTCCAAGCATTAGGAGTTGTTTGATATTATGTTTCAATGTAAATTGTAGCCCCAAAATTATGGATTCATATTTTACATGGGTTTTAGTGCATGAAAATTATAATAAAAAATAAACAAGGTATTGCCTCCCATCAAGATCATTCAATGTTATACCAACACCATATCCCTATTTTGAAAAACCACAATTGAGAATGGCCTTCAAAGTATCATTCATGTTTCTCAGTATTTGTTATGAAAGTATAAACCCTTACACGTGATGAAGTAAAATTTGTTATCTCATTTTTATGATTGTATTATGTGATTACATGTTTTATTTTGGTTTATCTATCAAATAGAATATGATTGGATACTCCCTTGTAAGGAAAACACATTTGTGAAAATTTGGTGTCCATATATCCATTCAATGTTTTTGACCAAACATAGCTTAGTAGTAGATCAGAAATCTTAGTAATGTCAACTATAAGGATGTTAATGTACCGATAGACACATGGTTTAAAACAAAGTTACAATGTGTAAATTTAGCAACTCTCCAAAAATTAGGATTGAATATTTACTTAATTTTAAGACTACCCTTTTGGACTTATTTGGATTCAACCTTAGTATTTTACATATCCTTGTGTGAATTATGTTGGATAAAGTACCTAAATAAACTAATAAATTATGCATTTTATTTAAATTTTTTTTATATAGTTAATAATAAATGTGGGACCTTGTGTTTGTCTTTATAGATAACCATATTTATGTGTGTGGCCTTTGATTTATTAATAGATGGCTTACTAGTTAAGGTTTTGAGAAAAATCTCTCTATTTTATGTAATTTGGGCCAACTTGTGTAGAGTAATATTTTCCTTAATTTTATTCATATCCTCCATTATTTTATATCCACTCTTGGTGTGTGGATCAACATGGTTTTACTGATCATTTCATTTGGGATGAGGTGTATTATTATTAGCATTCGTATTAGGAGTGACTGCATTATTGTTAGGAGGTGTCGTCTATGTGATAGGATGTTTATTTTTGTTTCTCAAATTTTATTTATTTCTTTAAAATTGTTGAAAATCATGAATCTCATATTTGTTATTTTTTGTCTCATTTTCATCTTCAATAGGTAATGGGAAATCATAGGTCTCAAATACCATGGTTTTACTAGAAGTACTCAAGGTACTAGGTGTAGATGAATTAGGTTGATTTAGAACCACCTCATATCTCCTTTTAAACATTTCAAAGATAGTAAAAAACCATGTGCAATCTAATTCACCATGTTGGGTGGTAATATTAACCCTACACTAATTGGATAAGGCTACATCACAAATATTCATCTTAATTAGTCTATTAGGCTAAGTATCTAAACTATCACCTAACCTATTTAATCATGTATCATACCTCTAAAATATAAAATACCAATTGGTTTTATCTCTTACAATGTTCCCCAAGTATTTTTGCATGCTTAGAAACTCATTGTTAAGTTTTTGAAGCATATATTAAATGACATATAATTCACCTTTGGTGGAATCAAAACTTGTCCCTATGTGATAAAGGCATTAACTGGGACTAAAGCTTAGTTCTAATTCTATTAATTATACACTTATGTAGGATTATTGATAAATCTTATATTTTGATTTGGCATATCATGTGTCAAAGTAAAATGATTGAAAACTTGGTTTTGATCATGGGCCATGATAATTTGATTGATATTTGGAATGGGTTTAAGGATGGGATGTTTTTTATTGACATGAGGTATCTCCAAATCCTATAATTAATGTTTCAACTATCAATCAATATTAATGGATTCAACATAGGCATATATCAAATTATTGATATTTTGAGCGTCACATAAGAATATTGTAGTCATAAAGAAACCAAGATGTTTTTATATATTTATAGGGCTAGATTATAAGTATGTTCATATTCAATACCCACATGGCTTTATAATGTTTATAATCTTGCATTGAAATCTCTAATTAGTTCATTGGGATCCATTCTCATACTATAAAACTGTTGGTATATTACACTTGGACTATTAATTTATCCAAATTATGTTATAAATGTTTCATGATATCAGTTTCTTGACGTAATTAAATTTTATAAAAGATTAAGGAACTAGTCATAGGAAACATCTTGAAATGTGAAAGGGAATAGTCTACATGCAACATCCTCATGAATTATGTTAAAGAAACTTAGGTTAATTTTGAAATATTTCATGTGTTCATATAAAATTAACCTCCCATAAGTAGGTAATAAATAGAGTTACTTTGATGGATTCCTAGGTAAATCATGGACTACACCATCAATGGTGATAGTTGAGCCAACTAACCAGGCCATAGTAAAATGTTGGCATTGGTTCCATTGGGTTTATGAATTTGGGTGGGTGATATATTTCCTATGGATAACTCTATATGATCAATATCTTTGGTGAACCTATAAATGTGTTAATAATAGTATACATGAATCAAATTTAGACATTGTTAATCTTACTAGTGGATCTAGTGTACACAACTCAAGTGAATCTTAACAATCAGAGATTAGGTCCTTCCTTCTAGATATATATTTCCTATTGATGTGGTTTTTTTACACACTAGGTTTTATTAAAATAAGGTCCCTAATTTTATATAATCAGTGAAAAATTTAGTCTAAGGTATAAGTTATGGGTCTTAGTTTTATAAATAACCATGTGGTGGAATAGAAGTAAGTGAAGTACTTATTAACTGTAGATGGTTCAAAAGTGGTAGATATATAGATTCTACTTTGAGATGTATTGGTGTATATTACCTAAGGTGGATCTATCTAAAAAGTATTAAAAAAAGGGAAGTGTAAGGCATAAAATAAGGTGATTTGTAATCTAATTAGAGACTAAACCATTCCAAGTTGACTCACTTACACTAGGCCTAACATATTTCATGAACTAATGTCTATTATGGATTAGATAAAAGCATAATATATAGAAAAACAAATTAAGGAATCTAAGAAAATAATTACAATTGGATTTAATGACCACAATCAAATACATTATTAGTACTAGATTTCTAAGCATAACCTATGTTACTAAGAAGTTGTAAATATGATTTATGACCAAATAATTGACAAGACTAACAAACTATTCAATCTTATCTTTGTATAAAACATGCACTTAGACTATCACAAATTTTATCAACTTAATGGAAATTATTCAAAAAATAACAAAATTTTGGAAGAGATCAAATTCACACAAGATTACACAATAACTATAAAATGTTTTCACTTGCATTAATTTCCAAAATCTCCTCAAATTACAATTTAAGATAAAAATGTATATATATTTTTTTATGGGCACTGCCTCATCTTTAGAATATGATTACATGTATAAAGGCTAAAA
>JARHVA010001340.1:142500-340000 GCA_037957365.1 Torreya grandis
GAATTGTATTATTTTGAGTCTAATTTCCAAAAAACTTTTGTTTTTGAAAAATGGTTAAGTATAAATAGGTCAAACATTTAAAATTTCAAGAGGACCTCTTGTTTTTTTTTTTAAATATAGTAGATAGATGGCCGTGCAGCCCACCATTTTTTGAACATCATTAAATATTGTTATAAACCCTTTGGTGAATATTTATATAAGATCTTCTAGTGTATTACAAATATTTTTTTGATGATTTTTTTTTTTAATAATTAAGTAAATACAGAAAACTAACAAAAAAATGGATAACTGGCCATATAGCCCACACTAACTACCTCAAAAAATTGAAATTTGATTTTTTTTTAATGTTTGTAGAATTAGACCTAGTTTTTTACCATATAATTTGTTTTGAACTTGGATCAATTAAAAAAAATTAGATAAACATGAATAGGCATGTATGGGTGAAGTATGTAGTGGTAAAAAAAATGTGTTGTTAGGAATAAATATAGTTTGAACCCTTAAAGTAGCCCATAAATTATAAAAATCATACATTTAGAAAGAGGACAACATTATTGTCATAATGGTAATAATTTTATTTTATTTTTTTAAATGTTGAAATCCATAGCATATTTGGTGAATAAAGTTGAAATTTATTGGTTTTTCCTAAAAATCTCTGTCTTAATTGTAGGTGCATAGTCCCAAGACTTTGGCTCATAAATCCAAGCCATTTATGAGCCTAAAGGATTAGTTTTTAATTTAAATTGAAATAACATGTATGAATTATATAATGCATATATGTGTTATTTTATTATAAGTCCAAAACCAACTTCATGAGCATTTGGGAGTTGCACGTGAATCCAAATTTGTCCATAAGATTATATTTACTTACTCTAAATGTTAAGTATAAGTTTACATTTAATTTATTATAATTTAAATTTATTTTATTGAATATAATAAATTAGGGTCACTTAGCATTTGATAGAGTTCTTCTCATAGTTGCATGCCTTACAATGTGGAAAATAGTTTTTCAAAATCCAATTAGGTCAATATTTAGGCATTTTAGGGTCTAATTATTAAACCTAGGGATTTTAGGACAAATTTTGAAATTGATATCCATTTTTAGTAAAACTATAGTCATATTTTAGGTTTTTGTGCCTTCTAAATTGGTTCTTGGCATTTCTAAGAGTTTTAGGTTTGTCAAAATTGAAATTTTCAAACCACACACTTTTAAATTGATGAAAAGTGGGGTGATTGGAGTAGAATATGTCACATTGATAACCTACACATCAAAAATCCACTTTGTGTTAATTTCACTTGGTCGTCATCCTTACCTCATCCTTTGTCACTTCTTACACATGCCTCATCATCCCTAATCACTATCTCATCCTTTTTCATTATCCTTAATCACTCCCTCATTGACCCTCACTATCCCTAGTCATCTCTAGTCATTCCCTTATCATCCATAATCACTCCTCCATTGACCCTCACTATCACTCATCATCCATAATCACTCCCTCCCCATCCTTTATCATCCCTAATCACTATTTCCTCATCCCTCATCATATATAATTGCTTATTCATCCCTACTCATTCACTTTTCATCCTTCCTCATCCCTAATTACTCCTTCATTAACCTTAGTTGTCTCTCATAATCTCTAATCACTCAGGTTTATCATCCTTAATCACTCTTTAATTGATTATCACCATACCTCGCCATCCCTCATCATCCATAATCACTCACTTTTCATCCCTAATAATACCTAATCAATCTTTATTCATCCCTCATCATCACTGATCACTCCCTCATTTACCCTCACCATCCTTCATCAATCCATCATTAACCCTCACCATTCCTAATCGCTCACTCATAATCTATCATAATTATATACTATAAAGATATATTTCATTTCAATCATATGTTTTTAATCCATTTTAATATAAATTAACTCTTTTCTAGGATTGTGTTGTCAATACCCAATTGGGATAGTCAATTTTATTACTAAATGAATTGAATGATCTTCCAAATTTTTAGTCAAGTAACATAACTAATAAAATAAATAAATTCTAAATTATAGTTCATCAAATTATCTTTGTTGTGTATCTAACTAAATGAAACTTTATTTGGTTCCACCTTTTGTAGTTTGGTTCAAAAGATAAAAATTAAACATGAATCTCTTGTATAATTTTCTAATTCTAAGAAGATTTGAATTAAATGCAAATTTATTTAGTGTTTCCCATTCTTGTATAACTTGAATCTTGGTTATTTTCATACATGCACTCCTTGTGTGTGTAATGTGTCCCAAATATTTTATCTCTTGCTTGCAAAATTAACATTTATTCATGTTATCACAAAAACATGTTTCTGTAAAATGTGAAACACTAGTTCAACATGTTTAGATGTTCATCCCATGTTTTCTAAAGATTAAGATGTCATCGAGGTAGATTAAAAAAATGCCATAGGTAAAGAGATTGAGGATGTCATTAAACATCTTGAAATGAATGAATTTTTTATATGATTTAACCTTAAAGTCATAATCAACTAGTCAATCAATCCTTCTTTTGTTTTTAAGATTATATTCCAAATGTCTAAAGGTTTAACATGAATATGATGATATCCAAAATTAAGATCAATTTTGGAAAAGACTTTACACCATGGATATGATATAAAAATGCCTTAATATTTAAATGGGGATAATATTTCTTCACGTTAATCTTTTTAATATTTTCTAATTGATTCATAACTTTGGCACAAACACAATTGAGTTTCTACAAGGAAATGATTTGGGCATGATGTGTCCATTATTCATGATTTCATGGATATACCACTTGATCTATTCATTCTCTATAAATGATATTTTGTAGAAAGAAGTTTGAGGTAGAGGTGGTTAAGGGATTAAATCAATAGTATTGTTTAGTGTATATTATGAAGGAACTTATTTAGGTGACTAAAAGATATCATTATATTCATCTAGTTTATAGTTAAATTATTTCATCCTTGTTATTGTTGGATAAACCACATTATGATATGGTGACATAAAGATGTCATTAAAAATTTACTTCTTATCAGTAAGAGTATACTTCTTACTAGAATTGATAATATTCTTTCAATTCATGGTACTAATAACTTAAAGTTTATGAAATAACTACAATATATGGTATTTTAGATCCAGATAATCTATCAAAAAATTTCAAGGATTTACTTCATATACTATATGTCAATGGTAAATACATGGTTGACCACATGTAAACCATCACACACCTATAATGGTGAGATTTCATAAAGTATTTCATCTTTAAAATGTTTGATTTTATATAGTAAGTGACACTACTAGGTGATCCATTTCACAAGGCCTACACTAGACCATACACTAGTGTATGGTTATGGATGATGTATATATTTCAATTTAATTTTTTTAAAATATGATTTAGGATAAATTAAATTCTTCTAAATTTTATTAGAAATGATGAAGTGTAGTGTCTCACCATTGATCTATATTTGTTATTGAAAAAATATTTTCAATTCATATAATTTCTTGTTGGGAAAAGTAGAGATATTTTTAGTACCAACCATATCATTAGGTTCATAATCTATTATCTACTTAACTTTTATAGTGATAGATAACTTTTACCCACTTCTTGAGATGTGCAAGTAGAGAATTCATAGTGTGACACTCTTCATTAGATTGAATATTTAAGTTATGAATTAAGCACCACTTTCCAATCTTGGACTACTTGTTATAATAATTTAAAAATTATTTTCCACTCTATGGTATTATCATACACAATCAATATACATATAAATAAAAGTCCTTAAATATAATTATTTGTATCATAAAATGTTCTTGTATGAAAATCAATTGATTGGTTTCAAGAAATCATATAGCTTGGTGATCCTCATTTAATTATAACTCATTTTTGGTGATATTATGGTTTTAATTACTTCTCTTTTTCTGGTGGATTTTCAATTTTGAATTAAATCATTTCTATTAGGCCCATATTTTTTCATAGGTGTTAAATATTTGTGTTTCAAATTTGCCTCAACATTATTTTGATCACTATGTCTTATATTTTATACTATCACTAAACTCTCCACTTGTATCTCCTAACATTATTAAACTCCAAAAAAATACCACCATCAAGGTATTAGATGGAGTGATTAAGGATGAGGATGAATGAGGAGTAATTGAGTAGAGATGATGAGGGAGTCAATAGGTATGATGAGGGATAGTGAGTTTCAATGAGGGAGTGATTAGGGAGGATGAGAGAGTGATTAGGGATTATGATTGATGGTGAGGATTAATGAGGGAGTGATTATGGGAGATTATGGATGAGGAATGAGTGATTAGAGATGATGAGGTATGATGAAGTACTGATTAGGGATGATGAGGTGATGTAGGAGCAACATTACCCAATATAAATAGTGATATAGTTTAAATTTTTAGAGTATTTATAAGGTGGTCAAGGTCATAACAAGTCTGTATGAGTCTTTTTAAGTTTAAATTTTATTTTATTTTTATTATATAATTTTTCATTTGAGTTTCAAATCTTTTGAATGTTTAGATTACAAACTATATACCCTGTGCTTTTACAAATTGTGCCTTGAAATCTGAGTGAAGGTTAGAGTCTTGAGGAAGAGGAGATTATATTTTGTGGGATTTTGGAATGTATGAGTAATTATTAACTTTAAATAAAAATTCCTTAATATTATTTAAACATTTTATTTTTTTATTCTGCTAAAGACATTCTATGTTAAACAACACAACCTTGTCTTCTATGAGCAAACGTTTTGAGTATACATCTATGTGATAAGGTATATGCATGTATTAGAGTGAAAATTAAAATGTATATAATGGTTATTTGATTATAATATTATCATTAAGTCTTATATTATTTCAATTATCTCTCATATATTTGGATGAGGAAAAATAAAACTAACATAGTCCTGCAATAATCAAGAAACTTAACACAGTCAAAGTGGTATCTCATGGAAATTAGAAAATTATATATATAATGAATTAATTTTTTAAAGTTTTTAAAATATTTAAAGATAATTTTAAACCTTTATGTTGATTTGTAACCTTTTTTGGAATGAATTAGAATAAATAACCACTTCTTGGATTACTACAAACCTATGACTGAGTACACAGTCTATTCAAATTTAGTTCAGTCAATTTATTATAGCTTAAAATGGAAATATAACACTTTTAAAATGTGAATATGGTAAAATAATACCTAATAATATCTTCAAAGTCATTATAAATTCCTTTGGATGATTGAAATCACATTTTAACCCTTCTTAGGTCTGTAAAACTAGTCCAAACCTTATATTAGGGATTGTACTTTCAAAGTGAGTTTTTAGGAGTTGTAACTATTAATAATTACTGAAATTTGGTGAAAAGTTTTATTTAAATATTAAAAAATATAATATAGTGTTTTTAAGTTGTCTAAATATGGATAAGTATGGATGGGGGAGGATTATGTGGTAGATAGGGTAGAAGGAAACCTAAAGACCTAATTTGACAATAGAAAGAGCCAAAAGAAGATATAAAATAGTTAAACCAAAGCTTGGAAATTATTTAATAAATTATATATATTACAAGGTATCCATAAATGAGGTTATTTTGATGATTAAAGTCTATATAGGAAGAGTCTATGAAAGAGTAAGAGGTAGTGTATGATATGAGGATTATGTTGAGAAGTTAAGTAGGGTTGATAAGAAGTTAGAGAGAACTCAAAAGAGTGGAAGGAAGATTCTAAGATCCCTATTAAATCCTAATGAACTAGAGACAAGATTTGATCCTATTTTTTATAAATCATAAAGACTAGTAAGGGGGATAGTCCCAAAGTAAGAGAGATTGAATGCATTAAGTAAGAAGAATAGATTGAAGAGTTTAGTGAGACTATCTGAAGAATGGTGGGGATTAAATTAAATTAATAAAATTTAGATGTGAATTTTAAATGTGTTTAGGGTCCAAAGATAGAGATCAAGAAAGAAAATACAAAGTGAATGGTATGCGGATATTGGCAAAGAGCTTGGATAATTAGAGTATGTAATAGGGCTCTACATCATGAAATATGGTGAGGAGCAATGAGGGAGTGATTATAAATGATAAGGAATAGTGAGTTTAAATAATGGAGTGATTAGATATGAGGAGGGAGTGATTAGGGATGATGAATAAATGATTAGGGATGGTAAATGCTAATGAAGGAGTGATTAGGGATGATGAAGGATGGTGAGAGCCAATGAGGGAGTGATTAGGGAAGATGAGGGAGTGATTAGGGATGATGAGGGAGTAATTAAGGATGAATATGGATAGTTAGGGTCAATTAGGGAGTGATTATAGATGAAGAGGGATAAGGATTGAGTTATTAGGGATGATGAGGCATAGTAAGGGTTAATGAGGGAGTAATCAGGGATCATGAGGGAGTGATTAGAGATGATTAAGGATAGTGAGGGTTAATCATGGAGTGACTAGGGATAATGCATAATTATGAGAGAGTTATTATGGGTGATGAGGTATGAGTAGGAAGTGATCAAGGATGAGGGAAGGATGATGAACAAGTGAATTTAACATAGAGTGGTTGTTTGATGTGTGTAGGTAATCAATGTGACCTATACTACACCAATCACACCACTTTTCATCAATTTCAAACTGAGTGGTTTTAAAAATTCAATTTTGATAAACCTAAGACTCTTAGACATACTGAGAATCAATCTAAAAGTCACAAAAACCTTAAAATGACTATATGTTTGCCAAAAATGGGTATCAATTGCAAAATTTATGTCCTAAAATCCCTAAGTTTAATACTTAAACCCTAAAAATACCTAAGTACTAACTTGATTAGATTTTGAAAAACTATTCTCCACATCATAAGGCATGTAACTATGAGACCAACTCTATCAGATGTTGAGTTACCCTAATTTCTTATATTTACTAAAATAAATTTAATAAACTTATAATTAACATTTATAGTAGTAAATATAAGCTTATGGACAAGGTTGTATTCATGTGAAACTCCCAAATGATTATGGAGATGGTTTTGGACTTATAAAAAAATAATGCATATAAATTATATAATGTGTACATGTTGTATAGTACACTATATAACACACGTTTTATATAACATGTATGCGTTATTTGAATTTATAATAAAATGCATGTGTTATTTTTTTCTCAATAACACGTACACATTATGGATTAGTAATTATTGAGCCATAATTTCAATAACATGATCACATTAATTAATAACATGATTGCATTTTTAAATAACATGATCAAGTTATTTAATAATGTGATCACAAGATCTAAAATGTCCATGGAATTATCCCCCAACTCCATGTGCATACCCATGATTAATTTCCTAAGAAGTCTATTGCACATTTTTAATTTTAAGAGTAATTTATGTTTGCATAAATATCCATATAATATTTTATTTGATTATAATTTCTCCAAAATAATTTAAAAAATTATGGTTAAACCTTATTAGCTATATAACTCAAGTTATGATTTTTAGAAGATGATTTTTTGAATTGCTATAATTGCCTTTGTTAAATATATTGTTTTGTGATAACTAAGTCATAAAATGTGTGAAGTATTTATTATAAAATTCATTTTATTGCTTTTGGTTCTATATGATTCCCTTATTTTTATTTATAATTTTTAGGTGATCATGAGATTGTTTTATCAATTTTATAAAAAGGTGTTACTCTTTAAAAAAATGAGCCAACCCACTTCCTTTATAATTATTAAGTGTAGTGAGCTAGGTTGCATTTCAACTCATTTCTCATTTTAATCCTAGATTATATAATAGTGTGATTTTATTTGGGTTAAGTTTGATTAAAACTTAGATAAAATATAGTTTCTTGGTTGTATTATGATGGCTCAAGGATGACAATAGGAGTGGAGTTGTCCCAAACAATGGTGATTTTAATATGTCTAGAAGCCTATGAAATATGAGAGATCATCCTATATTAGGTACATCCATTTTTATGTCCTTAATTAAGGAAATTTTAATTATTTTGGCTTAGTTAAGGACCAAACCATCAATTATTTGTCTTAAAAGTATTCATTTATTGGCCACACAATGATAGAATGTTTAGATTGAAAATGCTAAAGGTGACCAATAAAGCTCAAAATTTCATTATGGGATAATATAAATAAAATTATGGCTTCAAATTACTACCTAGACCATTTTGGAATATTTTCTTGGTGTATCTATTTTATTAACCAATGGTTTAGCTTTGGTACAGTGCCATTAGGGAATGACCCTTTTATTGAATGACCATGAAAATAGTTGGTCTCATAACCCAATATTATCTATGCATAAACAATTCTAGTTTCTAAGATAAGCCAAAGATCATTGATGTAGATCAAATCTGATTCAAGTTTGTAGGTCAACTTTTGGAAAAAAAATATGAAACCACTAAACAATGGTGATAATAGGTGGAAGTGTTAGTTAAAGTACTTAGAAATCATATAAGGGTGAAAATTTGGTAGTGATTAAAGCTTTCTAATCTAAATAAACCAAATCATAATAGGGAGAGAGTTTAGGAATAGTTTTTAACCTACCCTTTTTTATTTGACTAAAATTGATTTGGTTGGGGATGTGGGATTGGCTCTAAACTCATCCCCTTAAACTCTTCTTCACTTATCCTTAAAACCTTACTTAAAACCAATAAATTAACAAAATAAGTTAATTTTAAATCAATATTAAATTTACAATTTTTTATTATTATTACGTTAATTTTTTCCTTATTTTGGATTTGATCTCTAAATGACCAATAATGGTAATTGGAGATCCCATAGAAAAATCATCCCAAGTGTTTTTTTGTTGACAAGTTAAATGGAGATGTTTGAGGTACCCTTATGCTTACTTATTCACACACATAAGTGATTATAACACCTTAAATAAAGTTTTTGAGTCAAGGGACACTAGATAGCCATTGGATATTTTCCCCTATTTTACCCTTTTCACCTCTATGAGATCTTAGAGCATCATAGAGACATAATATGAGAACTACGACTCTTGTAATTAATCCATTGACATTTTAAACATATCAAATCTTGTATCTGATAATTATTTTTTTTAAATGGTTTTTTAGGAGGTCTTATAAATGGCAGTATAACTAGGGGCCTTGATGATGAATGGGAAGGATTATAAGCTAGTCCTCCCATATTAAAGACCAAGTTGTCTCCCTGTTGTGCTTATTTAGCCTTGGTTAAATATGGAAGAATTTATAATAATCTATAAGGATTTATAATGGATTTTAGGATCTGACATGATCCAAAATAGTTGACCCTTTCCTTATCACTTTTTATAAAATCAACTCAATTTATAATTAGAATACAATTGGTTATATAAATTAAAAATTAAGGTCTTATATTTCTCTAGAATCATCTATTTGAAGCTCATTTAGCATAGGAGTGGATCATACCACCCTTGACCATGCTAGAAACATTTATGCATTAATTTTTATTCTCTACCAACACAATGGGGCTATGGGACCCACCAAAACTATAAACATAATTTGGACCCTTTAGGTTACAATGAGTTGTTTAGTATAATAAGGGTTAGCATGGGCATTGCAATGACTATGCGATAATTTTTATATTGGTAATAATACCTATTAGTCCATGTGGTATACATTATATAATGTGTGTAATATTATTTGGCACATTTGTTTTCTTATATTGTACATGTTTAAAAAATTGACATAAATTTATTATTTATTTCATGTGAATTTATGGGCATGATAGTTAAAATAATTAATATGTATCAGATGTCAAGTCGCTTACTTTATTATAATGGGTTTTTTAACAAGGTTAGTATTACAATAATCTCTATTAGGTTTCACAAATTGATATGGAACATATTTTACTTTGGAGCTATACTCAATCTAACTTTTTCAAGTCTCAATACAAAACATATATTTAAGCCACTCCAAAGTTAGATATTTTACCACTTATTTCATCTTATTAAATTGGTAATTACTTTATATATCATATTTTATCTTTTATTAATCAACCCCCCCCCCTAAAATTATTTTAATTAGAAAGTGAGGCATAGAAATTTAAAGAATAATGAAATGCCAAGAAATAGTTAAAACCAAAAAATAATGGGCTAAAAAGTTAGGTTGTTACAAATTTGATAATGATGATGTAGAATAGGTGGAAAAAAAGATAAATAAGAAGAATATGAATATAGAGAGTAAAAATAATAATATATAGAGGATGAGGAAAACCTTTTTAACTTAAATCCTAAAACTCATCACATGCATCCCCATAGGATGACAAATAAGATTCCTATGAACATTAATTTTAAGATGATGATATTTTTTTTGAGCATGAGATTTGTAATGGTGATGATGATATGTAATTAATGTTAGTTATATATTTATTAGTAATTAAATTTATAGGTTTTTTTTTGGAAGGATAATGTTTGAGAGTGATATTTATTTGATACATTATTGTAAATTTATTTAATTTCATTAACTCAATTAACATTTCATTTATTGGCTTATTAGTATTTTTTATTTATTTAATTAAATAAAGTTAAATATATTTTAAATAAGTATAATATTACTATTTTCCATTTTTATTCATTAAATTATTTTAAAAATATTAAATATATACATTACCATAAATATTTAATTTTAAGTATTAGATAAATAACTATATTTAAAAATATATTTAATAAAAAATGTATGGTGAATAATTTTATATGTTAATATTTATTCTATACCTTTTTTTTAATTTAATAAATATAAAATAAAATAAATAAATTTTTATTATGATGAAGGGCCACTTGAGTGTCAAAAACATTGATCGATGTCTAAATCTATATTTATTTTAAACCAAGAAAACTCTACACACTATTATGAACTATGAAACTATAAAATATCTCAAGAGAATAGTTTAATTTGTATTTTTTTATTTAATAAATTTTAAAATATAGTTAATTCTTTTTATAAATATATATTTTTATTTCTTGATGCAAATCCAGACAAAATATTTGACACAAGTCCATCAAGGGTCCTAACCATTAAAAAAAGTTCAAACAAGTTTAAAAAGTGGGAAATCATTTTTTAGGTTTTATTTTTTATTATCAAACTATTAAGAGGTTAAATCTATCAATTTAGTAGTATTTTTCATTGTACCCTTCATTCCAAAAAAATAGATCTATCATTTTCCTTCATTCTAAAAGTTTAGATTTATCATATAAAATGGGAGGAATAGAAAACCCCATTAAGCAAGGAAAAGGAAATATAAAAGAAGACAAGCCAATAAATAATGACAATTGGTAAAAAATACATGTTTTTTCAATCAATCCAAAGTATTATATTAAGAGGAGTAAAATTCGTCATCTATTTTAAAAATAAAATTTACTTGATCTTTATAATTTTTATTTTAAAAATTTGTTCTATTTTTTATATGTTTTTTAGTCTAGAGTTGCATTACTATAGTAATTAAAGAGAAATGGGTTATGTTTTCATACCATTTTCCCTCAAAATTATTACTAAATATTTTTTATATTTTAGGATGCATGACTATAGTATTTTCAATGAAACCCACAAGTGTTGCCCAAATTTTAGAGAAGCCCCTCAGTGGTTTAGACACTTATTAAAAAAGTGGTAAGGTTTTCAGAACATATTGCCTCCAAAGTATGAATAAGTATTTGGATATATAGGATTAAAATATTTATTATGGCATACCTCTTTCAAATTGTGATGTTCCCCTACCCACCCTTAAATCACATATTATCATGTCTCATGTGTCCCCTCTATTCTTGCATGGTATGACAATGACACTACTATGGTTTACTAAGACTAAGTTTCTATGGAGAGATGTGAATGGTGATAGTTTTATAACTCATCTTAAAAATATGAACGTGCATATTTCTAGAAACAAATACTTTACCCAATGTGATTAACTCAAATTACCAAGAAAACACAACCAATGTTCCTTTAAGTTGATATTTTACATGAACACAAGAATAATCTCATTAATAAAATGATATTAAGTGGCATGGGAAATGCTTTAATAATTTCAAGGGATGTATCATATATAAATTTAAAATTAAAACCCAAATCCCAATGGAAAACTTTGTACACCACCTATTGCATCAAAGAGGGGTGGAAATTTTTGATTACAAAATGGGAGGGTATAAATAAGATGCAAAGCAAAATAAAAATGTGTCTCTTGAAAAAAATAGGGTTCAAAAAACCTATTACTTATTTCATGGGCCAAAAATTATTTGGAGTGTCAAAATAATTTGTAAATTTATTGATGCTTCTTATTTATTGATTTTAAACAATTTATTTCAAATATATGTTGTGTTTATTGTTAAATAAATAAAATATGAAATTTTATGTATTTTAAACATATAATATTCAAAAATGGACCAAAAGAATAATACATTCAATTCCTAAAAAAATGGAAATGTGTCATTATGACATATGTAAGTTAATTATAACATATAGCTTTTTCTTAGCTAGTATTTTTTTACTCATTGCTCTGTATTTCTAAATGTACTAATACTAATTTTTATATTTTTAATAAATCATTTTCCAAATCCTTATACCTAATTATCACATTCAAGTGGAAATTTAGAAGTGTTGTGAAAAACTCATGAAGCACATATACATCACAAAAGTCATCCATATAAGTATTAATTTTCCAAAGAATTTAATATGAAGTTTAAGTCCGATATTATAGTTATAAGTATAATTAGTAATATATAAATTTTTCATTACATTTTATTTCTTAAAGTAGTATTTTAATTAATAATATTATTTTTTTATGTAGCACCATCAATAAAATCTTATTGTATATATAATTTATGTTATTTTCAATATTAAGTTATTTTAGTTACATTATTTTCTACTTAAATAATAACCTATATTATTGCATTTTTTTGGTATGAAATTAAATAATAAAATGAGGATGCATATGATAGTGTTAATAATGATGATGTTGACGTAAATTCCAATGATTTTAATGGTTATGGTGGCGATTTAGATATAGGTACATGTAATGATTATGATTCTCAATATTAGGATGAGAGGATGAATATTATGTAGATAAATATATTATTTTTTGTATCAGGATCATTTATGACCACAAATTATTTCATATAATGTTGTTTAAGGAATTAAAATTATTAATTATGAGTATAATTGTAATATATATATTATATATAATTTTTAGATGTGTTAATTTGTTAATAGATAATTTAAAACATCACTCTTGACATATATTATACATACTTGACATATATGACTTGTCTGTACATATTTGACTCTTGTACACACTTTCCTTTATCCATATTTCTATATATTATCTTGGCCAATGAATTTTTCCATCATGCCTATTTAAGATCTCCCTAATACTTTATAAAAAACTCTATAATCCTAAAAAACCTATTTACATATTCCAAATAATTGATTTTTCCTCTTTTGAAAGTTTTATAAATAGTGGGATGGTTACAATTATTACATGTGTCCACCTTTATTAGTAATATTTAATAGCATATAACATATAATTTTTAAATTCAAACATCTCCCTTAGATTAGCCTAATAATTTACTATGTAATTTATAATGGGAAATATTAAAGAATCGTATTAAACTAAAATGAATCCTAACTCCACATCTATCTAGCACTCATCTTGATAAATCCTCATGAACTTGAGAAATACAATAAAAATCTATTGATACACTACCACAAAAGGCATTCAAATATGAAAAACACAACTAAATATCCCTAGATATAATTTTAAAAATTAATTCAAAGAAATAAATTCATTTTTTCATGTGTCAAAATCCAAAACATTGAATTATATTCTATTGGATCACGATTGAGCAGACAGACACCTAGGTAGGATAACTATGTTTAGTTTGATCCCTATTAGGATTATTAGAGTGTATTTGATTATCAATCACTCAATATGGAGTGGTTATGGATATATAACCCATATTATTAACCATTTTTTTTAAATTCAATATTATGTTGAAGGTAAAGCTAGGGTTTTAAGCCACCGAGAATAAAATTAGGGTCTGTGTATAGGATTGAGAACAATAAAATGCATGAAAAATAGATACAAAGGTAGGAAAAGTGATCTATGGAGTAATATAATAACATAGTCACCCTAGGAAGGGAAGGTAGATAATATATAGTATTAGTTTCCACAATTGTATGAGCTTCACTAGGAACATCTATGTAGGTTTTTATAGTGTATTTCCTAGTTTGAACAATTACAAGGATATTACAAAATCAATTTTATGACTATGACATAGATATTGAGTATTACAGATTATAAAATAACCTAAATTATTTCTTTTCCATATTTTCTTGGTCATTTATATATTTATTACATAAAATAAATCTCTCTTTAGCATTTAGAATTTTATGGTTATTTTCTATCTTATACAACCCAAATTTCAATAATTTGAGCATACTTAGGTCACCTAAATATTAAAAATTAAATATCATAAAGATATTTTTTTTAGCATGATGAACCCAAGGTATGTTTACCTTAGGTTTATTGATGCCTTATTAGGATTTAAATCTCTCTAAAATTAGGGTTTCATATATTATTTATTATTTACACTTAATAGGCATTAATCTATGCATTTTCCCCTAGTTTTATTAATGTTTTAATCATTATATTATAATCCATATAATAAAGGTATATCTTATGTGCTTGTAAGTAATATTTCTAGGTTAAGTGGTGTTAAAATTGATTATAATCAGATTATTTTGATCCAACCATGTGATTGTGTGAAAATAAAATTGATGAAATGTAAATTCATTATTATTTTGATGATGAAAATGTTTATAAATAACATATATTTGTAGAGGAACATGTTTTTAATAATGATATGCCTAAACGTTAAAATTATTATGAAGATGTTAATTAAAATAATGATGGTTATCATAGTAGAATGCATCTTGATGAGGTTAATTTTGTATATCCTACAAAAGTAACAACACTTTATAATATTTGAAATAAAATTATTACACAACCTAATGATTTGGATAAATTTTGAGCCTAATCCTAGAGGATAATAATGTAAATAATTATATTGAATCTAAATTTGAGGAAAAAATGATAAAATATTTAATTATATCTAATTATCTTTTATAGACACAAATTATTCAATAGGTGTTTATACCACTAATCTTACTTCTAATACTCATGTGTCTACATCTATAGCTACACATGTGATGCCCAACCTTAGTGTGGAGAAACATAATTTAATCCTCATATTTATATGGTCATTCTTATTCAACATAATTCCATTCCTTATAGGATTGATACTCATGTGATATCATCTATTTCCAATCGATCTTATATGATTACTACTCAAAATCTAATGCAAGATATTATTGATCTTTAAGATAACATTTTTGAATTAAAACAAGGTTATTCTAGAGTATGCCACTCAAATAATTTTTAAGAAATGATACACAACCCTTTGGCCCTAGATATTTTTTGTTATCCTTTACATCCAATACTAATTTCACCTAAGCTTGCACCATATGATGGTAAAGGTGATCCAATGTAGCAACTTACAACTTTTCATGTAACATGTTTTTAATAACATCTAATGATAAGTTATTAACCAATATTTTTTGAAGGAGTATTAAGTACTATGCTTTGAAATGGTTTAATGCATTCCCTTTCTAATCAGTGCATGATTTCAATCTTTTGGCTGATCAATTCTTAATGCTCTTATATATTAGCATTAATGATAAGATATCATATTATCAAAATATAAAACATCAGCACATACTTAATGATCATATTAATGACTATTTTCTTCATTATAATAATATTCTCTATAAAATTAAAATTCATATGGATGATAATGAATTTTAAGACATATTCAAGAAAGGCTTAATTTTTCCTACACATCATTTTACTATGTTTAAATTATTTTAATATTTCTATGGTGTGTTTGTTATATGATTAAATACCATGAATTTAATATGTTTTCTATAAATAAAGTAGGGTATGGTTTGAATCCTCTAATATATTCTAATGCCAAGTTGTAAATCAAACTAACTTTAAAATACAAGGTAAATGATACTAATAATGAGGTTAAAACAATAGTTAATGAAATTTCATAGCCTACTAATAGCCTTGTCTTATCAACTCCTTAAAATAGGAATTTTATATAATTAATATAATTTCCTTATAAGGTTTTATAAAATATACCTAAGTGAAATATCATATCTCTACCAATAACTGTTAATATTACAAAGGTATAACTTAATTATTTTGATGTAGATGAATCTTTTGATTGGCATAGATACATGGGTAATTATAATAATTGATTTTATGGTTTTAATCATACGATACAAGATATAATTTCATATAATAATATTAAATTAAATAATCTTAATACACTTGAAAATGAATCAGTTGGACAATATTGATATGTTTTTCAGATCCTTGACCAAATCATGAGGATAAAATATAACATTAATCCTAAAGTGCATATGAATTACAAATCACATCCTCCTCTAAATTCTTATGTTTATATAACAAAGGATGGTCATCCTTTATATGGTATTATTGGTAAAATTTAAATCACATATGTACAATGATCTACAATCATAGTCAATGATAGTGAAATTTTATGATGATTCTACCAATATTCCCTTTTTTTAAGTGCTTTCATTGATTCACATCCCATACATAGTATTATGGTGGATAGAATGTTAATTAAAAACATATGCTCTATGAAATTACATATTAATCTTGGGTACACACATAGATAATTTTTTGGTATGATTACTAAAATTAAGAAATTAGAGGAAAATAGAAAAAAAATATTAGGGGAATTGTGTTACCACTCATGGTAGGGATTTTAAATATACTACATTTTTATTAGTTCTACCCAATACTAGTTTATTCAATATGCCATTAGGATTTCCATATATAAATAAGATACATATAATTACATATTTGGTTCATCAATGTGTGAATCATATCTTTAGAAATTGAGTGGTTATATTTTTAGGTATTTTATTTGATTATCCCATTCATCCTACTAAATTTTATCCAATGCCTCTACCATACCCTATTATATAACCTATACATATTAATCTTATGAATGAATGTTACAGATGAGTAATTCATCTTATTTAAATATCAATTATTTAACATCCATTACATCAGTAGCCTATTAAATTTCACCAGATGTTTCTTAGTCTATCACATCCTAAGTTATTTATACAAGTTTCTCAACATGCTCCATAGATGAATACCATCTTATCTTCCTAGCATACAATGATTTGAAAAGATAATATGACTACTGCATCTAATATTTTACACATAATAATTTTTACTATGATTATGATGTTGTATATTTCATAGAATTATTTGATTTAGATAATGATACACATATTAATAATTTCCCATGTCATATGACATATTCACCAATTGATATAGGAGATTCACATGTGAATCCTATTCATGGTATAATTTTTTAGTAGGTACATTTATTAATTAAAAAATTAATAATCTAAAAAATTAAAATATTCAAAAAAATTAGAATCAAAACCTATGTATGACATGCTTATCTATATTTCATGTTGTATTGATGTTTTTTATCATATGTGGTGAGTTACATATTCATTTTTATGAATAATATTTTCATGATATTTATGAATGGGATACATGACATATAGGGTATATATGATACATGGACATATATATGTAGGAAATTCTTTACACCCAGGGGATACCTTTCTATGTTGGGGACATTATCACACTAGGGGAATATTTTCACACAAATTATGTGTTATCTTTATATATTCATCCATTGATCATAGTATAATTTACATGACTTTCTATTACATATACATGTTTGGGTCTTGTTTCCTATGTATATCATGATTTTATATATTAGGTGAAGAGATTGATGGATTATGTGGATAAAAGTTATCTGTCAACATGTGTTTAATGTTTTTTTATTAAACTATGGGATAAATTATGTGTTGCATGTTTTTTATATGAGTGTATTTATTATTTTATGTCAATTAGTGTAAGAAGCTAGTCACATCTAGTAAGAAATTCTTGATTTTTATGACAAGAACAAAATGTAAAAAAATCCTTGTGGAACCTAAATTTATTGTATTTCCTCCACCATCAACATTGAAAGCCACATTACAGATCAAGTTGGAAGAATATAATGATGTGTTCCATCTACTAAAGGAAGTGCCTACACATTATGAAATAAATCATACTATTGATATGATCCCTAGACTACCTCTTCATAATGAATTATAATATAGATCATTTTTAAAGAATGAAGCGATAAAATAATAGATCCATGGTACGTAATAAATTAAGATATATCTATAACTTATCTTAGTAAATCTAAGATCAGATAAGGGTAATCAACTAACATCCATTCCAATACTATTTATATCAAAAGCATGACCAAGTTGGACTCACTAAACCTAACCAAGGGATATCTTACCATAAAACACCAAAGGAGAGGGTTATTAATCTTTATAGGAAAATGACACTATCAAATAAATCTAGTTAAGTTTAAGTACATAAAATAAAACTAATCTAGTGATCAATAAATCTTATGGCACAAATAAGGATTATTAAACATAAACAAATAATCAAGGGATCATGGTAGGTAAATGGAGGCATAGATCACCTAAAGTGGAATATGGAAATTAAATAATTCCATATATCTATACTAATTTTAATCATAGAGGTAATCTATTCAAGTATTTAAACATTCAAAACATATTAATTATACAAAATCTATATATAAAATTAAATGGCAAGAGCTAGGAATACTTACCTTGGGTTAACCTATTGAGTCTCAATATCTCACTTTGCCAATGGTGGTTTCCAAGAGGTTGTTTTGTATTTATAAGGATCACACTATATAAATAAGATCTAGGCTAATATTATCCTACATTGCATCCAAGACTTCCTATAAGATAAGTATTTTCCTCTCCAATGTAAAACCTAAGTAATGACTCGTTCAAATAGAGATTTAGTAGAATTGTGAACTGTAATGATTTAAAAATGAATGCTCCTCTAGTGGATTCAAATGATCCTTATATTTATAGAAATGGATAAGCCTTAACCCTTCTATAATTTTAACCAACAAGATCATCCATCACAACCCAATTTTTTATAATAATTGAATGTTAGGCCTTTAACTAAGTTGGCTAAGATGACTTAGCTCCATAACATGCTCTTAATTTTTTATAATGGGATGGGAATAACTAACTTAATAGTGTTTTCTTAGTTATGGGATATTAAAAAGGATAAATCCTTAGGGAAATGTGTAAATAGGGTTTGTATTGCTTGGGGAGTTGGATAATCAAGATTTTAAACGGGTTTAAGAAATGATAGAGTTGAAAAATAATCTTTCAAATCACCAATAGTTTGTTGACCCCTTTTCCAATGCACCCTTTAAGGTGTGCACTTAGAGAGATTGAAACTTGAGAGATTCATACAATAGAAATATTTAGTAAACTAAAGTTTAAAAATATTGTTTTTATACATAAGCCCCAATAAAATCTCATCACATGTCACATAGGGGTAATAGGGATGGTACTTCGAAGAAGAACATAGCATCACACAAATCTAAGTTAATAATTTATATTATAAATCATAAAGTAAATAATTGGTAGATAACCTTCACTTAATTTATTTTTGTTTAAATAAGAGCTATGTGAGAAGTAGATAGAAAAGGCATCTAGTGTGTGAAACAAGAGATGGAACTAAAAAATAAGATTAATTTTGAAATCTTTGCAAAAATATGTGGTTAATACTAAAAAAATCTCTAGATTTTTTGGATTCCATAACTTATTTTAGTTTTTCAAAAGTGTTTATAAAAATAAAGTTATGAGCAAAATACAAAAAAAATTAGTAAATGATTGAAGCTTTAGATTTTTCAAAATTTTACTATAAAAGGAAGAAATTATTATCCATTTTTTCATTTTTTATTATTGACTATCAGATATCTAAGTATCCTAGTTGATCATATAGAGATAATGGTGCTAGTTTTAGGAGGTAAATGTGTTAGAGAATGGTTTGGACAACATTTTGTAGTTGTGGATGGTGTAGTCTAGGTACAAAGTAAATTTACTATTTTTGACCATTTTGGGATTAAAATTGACTAGGTTAGGAAAAATAAATGTTGAGGAAAATTATTATAGTATTTTTTTCCCCAAAACAATAGTAATAAATAAATAAAAATGGCTAGGAGTAGTGGTTATGAGTAAAGGTTTGAAAATTAGGTCTAAGGAATTAATGATGAGCTAGTAAAGAAATACCACATAATTTAGAAGGATTCATCCTAGACAATTTAGTTGGTTTGGGTGATTTTGAATAGGTGGTTGAATTTGTAGTATGTGGTAGACTTATTTAAAGGTTTAAGGGTGGCTAAAGGTGTATTTCATGGCTAACTTAGTTAAATTAAGGGTGGTCAACCTAGTATATAGGGTGTTCAACTTAGTTTAATGATGGTAAGGTGGTCGATGGCATAGGCCATGGTTGAATGTGTATAAATTTTAGGTGGTTGGCATAATAGAATTATAGAAAGCCATATGATGGTGTATGCCCTTATAGACTTTGTATAATGTTTAGGTGGTTAACATACTAGAAAATGTGGCTAACCTAGAAGGAAATGAAGAAATGTGTGGCTAACTTGGTATATTGGGTGGCTAACTTAGTTGAATGAAGGTAAGTTATAAGCAAAAGAAGTTGAAGAAGTAGTCAATTTATTTTATTTTAAATTTTTTATAGTATGTTTTATTATATTTGGGGTTAAAGAGCAAATATGTGCTTTGTTGTTTGATATTTAATTGATATTTTAGAGACTTTATTTATTGGTGGACATTACTTGGTTTTTATATTTATTTGAGAGGTTGTCTATGGTGGACCAAACATAGTTTACTGCCTTGGGTTTTAGTGTTATTATTGGGATGCAATAGATTATACTTAGTGTGGAGTTAGTCACCATGTTCTTAGGAACATGTAACCAAATAAATAAATATTTTAGGTGGGTGGAAGATGGGGATACCATTGATGTGGGTGTCACCCTTGAAAATGTACATGATTTCCTTGGACTCCCAATTATAGGATTATCTATGGCATGTAATACACTAGAGATATATGCAAAGACATGAGACCTAGCCTTATGAGTGACTGGATCTAAGAGCTATACTCAAGCTAATTTATGAGTGTGCTTAATTAATGTATATGTTTTAGCCATTAAAAATATCTATAAGGCCATGATTGGACTTGTGATAGCTCATGTGATCTTTTAAAAGTCATATGGCAAGGTCCCATTATATAATTTTTCATTGTTTAGATCTATGTTAGAGTAGGGCATAATGTATGATTCGGGATCTATTATTTGACTACAGTTGGTGCCTGATTTGTATAGTATTTTATCATGAGGATATATGATTATGATAATTATTATTTATTTGTGTATTTGGATTTATGTGATGTTTTTGATGTATTGACCTATGAGGTTGTTGCATATAGTGGATGTTAAATAATCATGTGAGCAATAATATGAATAAGATCATTTATTATGTATTATACTACATGCTTGAGCATTATAGATGAGCACATGGGGAGATCTTATTTGGTATCCTTATTTTCAAATAATAGATACATGGCCCTTATGGCCAACTACCTTTCATGCATATATGTGTGTCAATATTATAGGTGATTATCCTTGGTGGGTGGATCCACATCTAGTGCCTTATTTATTAGGATAATTTAGGTTATCACACCTAAAATATCCTATAATAGTGTCATCATATTGGTCATGACATGTGAGGTAGTTTCATGGTGTAGGGGGTATCAGATTACCTATAGATGTTCCTATAATATGGCCATTCTAGTTGATATGTGGGTAACTACAACACCAATGACAATGAAGAGATCTAGTGGTAACTAAAGGAATAAGAAATGTGCCTATTTTTTCACAATAATAGATATTAAAGTTACCACAGTGGTGATAGAGATGGAGGCAAGATCTCATTCATCTATATACACAACCATGACCACCACCATAGGCACTACCACAAGGCGCTCCCATAGGTAGATGCACAAGGAGATAGTATAGTAAATCTGATGATCAACTGATCTATTATGAGGTGGATTAATAGTGGACTATATCATGCTCATGTGATTTAGCTTGATCATCATAGAGGCTTCACACCACCATGGATCCATTATTCACATAATGTACTTGGTGGTCAAGCTAATGGGGATATTATTGGTAAGTAATTTGTATTGCATTAATTTTATTATAGATTGATATATATGCTAGATAGATTTAGTATTTTGTGTGTGTGTGTGTGTGTGTGTGTGTGTGTGTGTGTGTGTGTGTGTGTGTGTGCATGTGTGTGTACGTGTGTGTGTGTGTGTGTGAGATAGAGAGAGAGAGAGAGAGAGAGAGAGATCTAGTGTTAATTTAGTTTACATTCTATATATGTTATAGCATAAGAGGCTATATGGTCATCCATTATTGAGAAATCACATCATGATATATTAGATGACAAGTTACCTTTACATGATATGACATGGATGATTGATCTGATGATTCTTTTAGCACCTATGTATGCTAGTTGGTTTTAATTAGTTAGTGCAGTAACTTAAGAACTACAAAGATGATCTGATGCATCCCATGTGGTATTACCACTAGGTTTTAGTGATGAAGAGATATAGGAATGGTAGTCATTAGGTGTATAGTGATCCACAATATATATGGCTAGACAGCTAGCCCAAGTATAAGGCCAAGTCTCCTATTTATAGGGACAAGTAGAATGCATACATACACATATAGAGTCAATTGATTATATTATTCATAAAGGGTAGTGATAGTCTTCTCTGAGTAGTGTAACCCATCCACCTCTATATAGGTATGGTGGACCAAATCTCTAGAGTTATTTTTGTATTATGAGTTATCATGTGATATTGTATATAAAATTTTGAGCCGTGTGTGTGTGTGTGTGTGTGTGTGTGTGTGTGTGTGTGACATATGTACACATATGTATGTATGTTATTATGTATATATGTGTGTATGTATATATATGTATGCATGTGTGTGTATATATATGCATGCATGTGTGTGTGTGTGTGTGTGTGTGTGTGTGTGTGTGTGTGTGTGTGTGTGTGTGTGTGTGTGTGTTGGTTTTGATGACTCTTATATGTTATGGATGTATTTATTTTCTTTCTAGCACATATATTTGATTATTATATATGTTACAGGAAAATATATGATGTATGTGTTATTCATTTCTAAAAAATGTGAATTGACACATGGATAAAATGAAAAAAACAAGTGATGAGAATAATGTAAGAATGTCAATGAGAAATATCTATGTAAACAAAGATATGTAAATAGGAAATATCAATGTAAAAAAATATGTAAATAAGAAATATGTGAATAAGTGAGATATGAAGTGTGTGAAAATAAAAGTGGGAAATAAGAATGAAAAACCAAAATTAGGGGTTGTGTTAGTCAATAATATGAAAGAGTAAAGTTATTTATGACAATATATCAGACATATTTTATATAAGATAAAAATATATTGTGATGAATCCCTAGTCATTTCCAAGGTCTTTACTTACAAATCATAAATAGATAACCAAGTTATATTTATTTGTAGTGAAAAGAGAATTTTTTTGGGAAGGCCTAGTCCTATATCAGGTCTTACATGGTAACTCACAAAAGGATTGCCAAAGAGGTATGAAAATGAAAATTGTTTGGAGAGAAAGGAATTTTATGAGAAGTCATAGTCTTATCCAATGTCTTACACTACAACACACAAAATATTAACCAAAGAGAAGTGATTAGCTTAAAAGTAATATGCATCAAGGGGAGTGTTTTAGGAATGATATTATGAAAGTAGGGAATGAAAAAGTATACATGGGTGTTGTAATAATTCTTAGTATAAATAAGACATACTAAGAAAAGGTGTAAGCACATAATATTTTATATACATAAATAATATTTAAGATACTTATTATTAGTAGACACAAAGCTATTGGCTAATGAGTGAAGTACCTAGATCATCTCATGAAGATTATTTACATAAAAATTAAAATGAGCCTACCTCCCCACAATATTTTCCCCATTCCTTAGGATTAATTATATAATCATCAATCTAATGCAAATTTTGGGTAATTACATGAGAAAGTAGGTGAAACTAGATGTAATTATGATACCTCCTATCCTAGTCTACTTGGCACTACACCCCAATATACCTCGACTCTATTATGAGGCTAACCATGGAGTTTGAGATTTGGCTAGAATAAGAGATGTGATAAATAAAGATCACATCTTTTGGTGTGATTTTAACTTTTGAGTATTTATTTTTTTCTTTTGATCATTGTCTTTTGTTAGAATGATTTGTATTTTAACTTTTATGGCTTTTTGTATTCCTCTTCCATATGGATTGGAAGAACCAAACATGAGTGATATAGATGAATAAAAAAAGAATATTATACTTTGGTTAAAAGAGAGAATTACTTAAAACTTATGTTAGTTTCAAAAATTCTTAGACTTTACCACAAGTATGAAATCTCAATACTAACCTTATGTTTTCTTAAGATGAGGGATTTATAGGGGGAAATGAGGATCATGAGAGATCTTGTAAATAATGGTACAACTATGAATATGTTTTATATATGATCATGGGGAGAGTAGGATAGGGTAAAGTGTGTTTTAAGTGCCATGTCACATAAATAACTATAATATTTAGAAATTAATCTAAAATAAACATCTATGAAAGTAAAAATCATCTCCAAATAGGGGAAAATAAGTGTTTACAAAAAACATAAACTATAATTAAATCATGAAAATTGAATATCAAAAGATTTGAGATGTGTAAATCAATAGTCGTGAATGTAAAAGTAACTATGTAAAATAGAGAAAAGAAAACAATATAACAAATGATAAGTAGTGCATCAAAAATGTTATAATGAGGTACAAATATGAAAAAATAATCAGATAGAAATAGGAGGCATAATATGCCATAGAAAAATAATATGTTCACAAATACTAATAAATTGCATGGCATACATCATCAATAACATTAATAAAACCTACTTTAACTAGAATCTAGTTCTGACCATAGTTGTATCTATCCACTAAGATATGTGTGAGAATTTGTAGCATTGTCTTAATGGAGAATGTAGGCATGCTAGAGAAATAAAGCTTCATATGTGACATCTCCTATGAAGGGTAATCAATGCGATGAACTAGTTTTATAATTTGATTAAAACCCTATGATCTCTAAGATGATGAAATATGTGGGAAAGGGGTATCCTTCAACCATTAACAACCCTAGGTATGTCATGGATAAGGTCATGGTGTAAACCATTAAAAAACATGAAATTATTGTTATAAGACTCTATACTGATCAATAGGATGTGTAGCACACTGATGCCAAATAAAATATACCTCCCCATGTTTAGGGATGTACTCTGGAATAATGTTAGGAGGATGTAAAATATTATTATTAGAATATGCCTTCTCTAGACAAAACACATCAATATACTATAGAATCTATCAATAGTGTGTATAGGTATGCATGGTTGTACCGTGAAAATAGAAAGTACATCTAGGCATAGTTAATTATGTAGGTTTATTATCTAGAGTAAGATTGGAACTTGAATCCTATTATTGTGCTAATAACTTATGATGTGCATGATAATCCTTATCCTAGTGATCAAAAACCTTACTAAATTCAAATGTGTCTCATCTGCCCATCATGTAGGTAGACAAACAACTTTAGGTAGAGGTAATATGCCATCACCATTAGTGGGAAAAATCAAATTATGGTCTATAATATACTTAACAACTATGATATATGATCACAATATGGGGTTTCATAATGTGTCCAACATCTTAGAACGGAAAAAAAATGAAGGATAAAAAAACATATCAAATTGATATGGTCCCATCATGGCATGATCAAGAAGCATACTCTAAAGTAGCTCAGTAGTGACTAGGTGAGAAGTAATGTGTGTGTGTGTGATCCATTTATAACCTATGAGAATATTTTGAAGAAGATATAATTTTAAGTGTAGTATAAATTGAATGAACTAAATCAATATAAGTGATAGAATTAAAGGAGTGTTGTAAATAAAAATGATATCTAAGTATTTCTATGTTTTTGGCTTGAGTAAAACTAAATAAACATGGGTCTTCTAATGAATATCAATCATCATAATTATGAGTATGAATATCAATAGTTCAATCATAAATGATCTTATTGGTTGAAGAATAATGATAAATTGATTTTTTAGTCTTGATTATATTAACAAAAAATCTCATCAATTGGTTTATATTGAGACTAAATTCCTAAAGAAATAGATAATTGAGATATTATGTGTGAAGGGAGATCAAAAAAAATTATTTTAAAACTAATATCATCTATTTAATCATCATCTAAATATAATAGGTTAGGTGTTATATTGATAAAAAAAAATTAGGGTGTCCATTATATCCTCTAGTAGAATTTATAAGGTAGTTAGATCATTGAGATTCACAAAAAGGAATACTAGGTAAATGTTCAAGGGTGTGAATTTTAAAACACCACATTCCCAAAATTTTTATAAATTACAATGGATCATATCTCTTTAAATCTTGTAAATAACACCATTATGAAGAAGTTCAACACATTTTAATACCAATGAAGTTATATCTCTCATGTGGTGTGTCCAAAGTTGACCAAGTAAGATGTTATATGATAACAAAAAGTTCAAAATCATGACTTTAATATGAACAATGATAGGAAGATCCATGATAAGAAGCAAAACACATCATAGATGAGGAATTTGTATTTGATGATATCCTTGACACATATTTTTGGTATATTTAATCTTGTATTTAGAGTACCCAAATGTTTTAATAAAATCAATGGAGGTGATACAAGTGCATATTCTTCATCGCTCACAGCATAATTGACTTGGATATCACCAATTTTTACATTGATAAATAGTATAATATCATCCACATGAACAAATATTTCATTAAGAATCATTGAAGTTATTTTAAGTTTGAGTGAGATGGAAGTATCTATGGTTTCATCAAATTTTATTGACATTTCTTCATATTGTTTAAGAATACTAGCTTTAGACTCATATAAAGTGACTTCATGCCCCACAAGTGGAGGTTGAGGGATGTCCATTTTGAATAAAAGTTATGTTACATGGTTATGATGATGAGGATAAGTCCTCATGATTTTTATAAAATTAATTTTATTTGGGAGATGAGAAACTTATATTATAGGATCCTATTAATCATATTTGGTCAAAGTTGTATCAAATAGAGGTATATAATGTTGAAGAAAATATGTTGAAGGAAATTTGGAACTATATATAGATTTATGTTGATAAAGGTTAGTTTATTGAGACTTATCTGATGTCATTATACCAAGTGTATCATATTGGGTTGAATTAGGTAGTATTTTTGGTGTCATGGTATAGGTGATGTGTGGTTCTATAGAATATTTTATAGGTTGTGAATAAGTATAAAAAGTAAGTGGATTTGGAGTTGTAGGAAGGTTGGATTGAGGATATTTTAGTGATAAGTGAGGACTATAAGTTGTATTTATAGATATTGAATGTGTATCCAAATGTGGTGTTTAAGTATAAACCTATGGGATAGTGGATGAAGGAGTAGGTTATATTTCTAGATTAGTGGGGATCATTTTCATATGCCAAAGTTATGTAAAATGAAATGGGTAAGAATATTTGATGGTATAAAAATTTGTGAAGTTGTTATAGTTATAATTTCCATAAGGGTAGATATAAGAAACTACTCTCCTCAATTTGTTCATACTAGCAACATTTTCATCATTAGGACTAGTAGAAGTTTTGATAGTGTTGGTAGTGGGATATTGAATAGTACTTGGTTGATGATTATAAAGAGGATCCTTGTAAATTCTTAGATGATATTTATCCTGATTAAGGGAATAATTTTTATTTTTAGTTTCCTAAACCTTAGATGCCACTTTATAGGATTTTTAATGTTCACAAATTATGGTTTGGTGATCAAAATTAGGACCAAGAAGATATTCAAGAGAAAAATTTCATAACTGGTGATAATTTTCATGAGAATAACCCCAACTTGTATGATACCAAAAAAACTTGTGTAGGTCATAAAAATGTTTTTTAGGGTGATTAGGGTAAAGTTATCATGGTGAATGCCTAGGAATATGCATTTAATTTTCTATCCTAGAAAGAGATTTATGAGAATACACATTATTTACTTAGGACAATGCAGAACTAGGTTATGGTAAAGGGCTAGTATAAAGTGGTTGTGAAAGAGTATAATTATTAGAGCCATTTGGAGTAATATCATGAATAGTGTGAATATAATCATATTTATCTATAACACCATCATTGGTATCATGTTAGTTTTTATATTTTAGAAGCATTCATGTTTTAGTAAAAGGATGGGAAGGCTCAAATTATCTTATGAGAAAAACCTTGATGTTTGGCATGGTCGAGGAATTCTTCGAAAGATTTGTTAGAAAGGTTCCAATACAATTTTTTAATTTAGGATTGAGAAAATTAATGACTAATTAGAATATATTTTCATGTTCATTTTTATTATAAAATGTTTTTTATCATTTAATGAACAATTATGCAGTTTCAGATTTTGATTATTCATATTTGATGAAGCAAGCTAAGTTGTTATCAATAAGATAATTAGTTTTGAATTCTTATACGAATGAAATAATTAAATCTTTTAAATTGGATATAGTGTGGTATTTGAGTTTATTATACCAATCCAAAACATCAAATGTAAATGTTTAGCTAAGATATTGATGGCAACAAAGGTATTAATTTTAATCCAATCTTTATACAAGTTTCTAAAAGTTTTCAAATACAAATCAAGATCAGTGGATCCATTATAAGTGATAGTAAGAATAATACCACCTATTTTGATGTTTTTTAATTTGAGGTATTAAGGGTTAATGTTGTAAATGTATGATAGTTTTGTTAAGAAGTGAAGGTTGAGGTATAAGTTTACCTTTTGTATCTCTAAGAGGGAATGGGGGGCATTAGTATTTTTCACTACCCATTGAGTGGGTTATAAATGATTTTATAATTGTAAAAGTTGGTTCTATATTTGTATCATTTGATTTGTATTATTAGTTTTAAAAATATATATTTGGTTCATAGCTTGTAATAAATTTTTATTAGTGTTCATAGTGTATTAAATACATTAGAGTTTATATTGAATCGAGTATGAACATTGTCACTTTAGTTGGGCCTGCTATAAGAAAGACTGGCCATAGTAGTTGAGATACTAAGCAAGGTGGAAAAAGTAGTAGAGAAAGTTGAAGGCATGGAAGAAGAAGTGGGTATGGAAGAAAAAATATCGTGGAAGAAGTCATAGGGTGACTTGACCCAAGGCATGTAAATAGGTTATGCATAGGTGAAGGTGGACACTCAAGGTAAGGTCCATAATGAGGTTCAATATTATCATGAGATCCCTTCCTTGATGTTTGGGGTTTTGTTGATGAAGAGTAACATTTCAGTAATATATTCAAATTCACTCTCATCCTTGATAATAGGAATTTTTATAGGATAATTAAGTGGATTCAATGGTTTGGGAGGAGGTGACCCATAGTTTTTGGTTCTAGTGTCCATATGGACATTACTAACATTTAAATTTTCTACAAATATATAGGGAAATAAATATTGAGGATGCTTTAGATGGTTATTTAAATTCATCATATTTTTTTGATTTTACATTTAAATTTCATCAAAAATGTATTTCATGGTAAAAAAGTGAAGATAGAAGTAGAAAGTTGTAAACATGTTGGTTCAAACTAGTCAACCTAGTTGGGAAAATATGATAATAGTGTTGAAGGCTTACTAATTCAAGTTGTTTAACTTAGTTGCATAGGTAGAAGAGAAATAAAATGTGTAGAAAGTGTACTAACTTGAGCTAGTTGATTTAGTTGTATAGACAAGAAAATATATAAACATACCAAGTTGTGTTGGTTGACTTAGTTTAATATAGAAAATTAACAATAATTTGACCTACATGGTTTTTAAAGTAATAGTAAAGTAGACATAATACTAAACTATCTACCACACAACATAGAACTATATTAACATGGGTCAATATAATCTACAATACAATAGATAATAACAAGCAATCATATCAAAATGTAATTTTTAAACTATTGATACTAACTAATTATCTAAAAATAAGATTAATAAACTTTACTAAAAGTTTTTGTTTGATTTTTAGGCTTCTAAAGATACTTGCTTGTCTATTGGATGGTAATGGCCCAATGTTTCAAAGTACTAACTATATAGGAAGTGTCATTACCATATCCCACTAAACCTAATTTCAAGGGTAAGCTAAAAGTAACTTCTTAGTTATAACTACTAATTGATTCACCATAAGATCAAATGGATGGTTAGATTCCTAAGGCTCAATCCAAAGAAAAATCCTAGGTGTTTCCAAAATATATTGGGTGCATGAAAACTAAAGAGGATGTTTAGATTTAGATTATGGTTATGAGTATTAGAGCAATCTGATCACATCATGACATCTATAAATTATAGACAAGGACCATAAACAGAGTATCATGTATCCATTCACAATAGTATCTAAGTAGTTTTAAAACATCTAGTATATATTTTATAGGGAAATCAATATAAAGTGAAAATAAAGGTAAAAATAAATTGTCAAAAACATATTTGTAGTTTTAGAAAGTAAATAAAAAGGTAGCCAAATCTTTTCAAATCAAATGTGAGATTAATTACTAAAAAATTAAAATTAATTACCTTACTATTGTTGAAAGTAAAAGACACATAAGAAGATAAGCCAAGTTGATCTAATTAGAAAATATAATAGAATATGGTTGAGGGTTTGATCTATCCTATTATGAAAATAGGAAAAAAATAAGCATAGTCTCTTAGGTTGACTTTGTTTGTTTGATAAATTAGATAAACATAGAATTATGTCATCTAGGTTTACTTAGTTGACTATGTGACACAGTTTTATAGAACTTAAAACTAATAAATATGTTTTATAAATTGAAATGGTGAATAATTTTAATAAAAGACATAAATGACAAATTGAATAAATTGACAAAAATGGAAATATGAATTTTGTTTAGAGTGAACCTAAAAATATAACTAGGTCAACCAGGTTGACTTAGCTAATTACTAAAAATACTAAAAAATTGTTTATTAACTATATTATCCAACCTAATCGAGTCTTATAGAGGCAAAAATATGAAAAAAATAGATGTTAACCAAGTTTAATTAGGTTTAATTAATTTTTAGATAGCTAAAAAATTTAAAATAGTAAAATAAAATTATGTCAACTAGCATGATGTAATTTATTTAAACTAAAAAAGTAAAAACTAACAAACTAGACTAGGTCAACTAGCTTGAATTAGTTGATTATAAGTGAGAATTATAGAAAATAAGAAAATTAATTGAGTTGACCAGTATGACTCAATTTGTTGAAAATGAAATCTTATAAGTCAATGGTCAAAACTAGAATAACAATGTGATATAGTTGACTATAGATATTAGACCTATAAACAAAGAAAAATACTAGATCAACTAGTGTGATCTAGTTAACTACAAAAATAAAACCTATGAATAGAAGATAAAATAAGGTTGACTAGTGTGACATAGTTGACTATGGATCCTGAATCTATAGACAAAGGTTAATATTAGATCAAACAACATGATATAGTTGATTAAAAATTAAAAATTAAAAATTCAAGGGTTAGATTCACATTAGGTTAACCATAATGTATATAATAAATTAAGATATATCTATAGATTATAGGACTTATTGCATCCATGATTGGATAATTTAATCAACTAACATCCATTGCAATATTATTTATATATGGAGCATGACTAAGTTGAATTCATTAAACCTAACCAAGGGATATCTCACCACACAACACTAAAAGAGAGGGTTCCAAATCCTCTTTGCAAATGACACTATGAAATAAACCTAGCTAGGTCTAAGTACATAAAATAAAACTAATCTTTTTCTCACCAAATCTTGTGTCATAAATGTGGATGATCAAACATAAACAAATAATCAAGGGATCATGGTAAGTAAAAAGGGGCCTTTATCACCTAAAGTGGAATATGAAAAGTAAATAAAACCATATATCTATACTAATTTTAAGTATAGAGGTAATCTAAGCAAAGATTTATACATTCAACACTTATTACTTATAAAATATTTATCTATCAAATGAGATATCAAGAGTTAGAAATATTTTCCTTGGGTGAACTTGTTGGGTCTCGATCTCTCCCTTGGCTAATGGTGCTTTACAAGAGGTTGTTGTGGCTTTTTAGGATCACACTATATAAATCATATTTAGGATAAAATACTCCTAATTTTCATATAAGACTTCCAAAAATATAATTAAACTTCTCTCGAAGGTAATCCCTAAGAAATGGCTCTTGAAAATGTAGATTAGTAGAATTACAAATTATAATGATGCAAAAATGAATGTTCCTCACTATTGGATTGAAATGAGTCTTGTATTTATAGTAATGGATATGCCTTAACCCTTTAAAATTTTAAAATTACAAAATTGGTCATCATAACCTAGGTTTTTAAAAAAAATTAACATCAAGCCTCAAACTAAGTTGACTAAGTCAGCTGAGTTATGTAACATGCACTTAATCTTTTGTAACAGGGTTGGCCCAACTAACCTAGTAGGAAAATAGGGCGTTTTATTTTTTAGGGTATATTTTAAAGGATAAATACTTAGGGAAATGTGTAAATGGGGTTTATATTTATTATGGATTTAGATACACAAGATTTGTAATAGATTTAGGAAATGATAGAGCTAATCAATAATCTTACGAAGCACCAATGGTCTACCCACACCTTTCCAAGTACACCCTTTAAGGCATGCACTTAGAGAGATTAAAACTTGAAATATTCTTACAAGAGATAAAGCATTTTTAAATAATAAAGTTTAAAAATATTATGTTTATACAATATGAACTCATAAAAAAGGACTTATCAAGCCCAAATCATCACCTAGTGGCAACCTAATTGTGCTTGTGCCAAATATGGATGGCACATGGAAGATCTAAATTGACTATAGATAACTCAACAAGATCATAATGAAAAAATTATATCATATTCCAAGGATTGAGGATATTTTGGACTAGCTCCAATATGAAAAAAAATCACTAAGATTTATTTCAGGTTTATGTATCATCACATTCCTATTATCACTACATATGTATGGAAGACAACATTCAAGGCCAAACAGAGTTTATTAAAATGGTCAGTAATGCCCTTTGGCTTGACCAATTCTCAATCCAAATTCATGTAGATGATTAATGGTATATTGAGGCCATTTTTATCATAGTATACCTTGATGACATCTTGATCTTCAATAGAACATGGGATGGACATATGTGTCATATAGAGAAAGTGCTTAACACTTTTCGGTAACACAAGTTATACCCAAACATGGAAAAGAATTTATTTTACATGTTGTAGATTCAATATTTGGGATACATTATGGATGCATAAAGAGTGCATGTGGACCAGACCAACACTCAAGTCATATAGGATTGGCCATAACTAGATAATATCATATATCTTCATAGCTTTTCTTGGATTGGTAATTTTATACCAGATATTTTAACTTGGTTTTTTCATATGACTTGGAATCTAAACCAAGTTACTTAAGGTGGTGTTAAATTAAAGTTTAACTTGACTACCACACAACATAAAACATTCAAAGAATTTAAACATAAACAATGTTTCTTACTAATACTTGGTTTACCTAACATTCAAAACTCATTTGAGATCAATATAGACTTATCTAACTTTGCATTCAAGTATATCTCACTCAACATGGTCAACTAACTACTTGATGTAATGAAACTTTCACCACATTGATAAGAAACTACCACACATATGATCATAAGATTTATGATATTATTTATGCATATACACATTGTAAGTATTATATATTAGGCAAGGATACTATTATTGAAATATATAATAAGCCACTTAAATTTTTTTATAAATAAAATAAGTTGTAAAAAGAATGGCATAAAAAATGGCCTTCTTATCTTCAGTAATTCCATCTAAACATCAAACATATGAATGGAGGTATAAATCTAGTTGTAGATTGAATTAGGCACCCTCTAACTCAGACTCTATTTTATGTACTTGATTCATGTGGACATGAAGTTAATACATGGTCATAATTTTATCCATATAACATTTATTTTGTAGATTTCTATCAAAATTTTCTCTATGGTAATTCAATTCTATATTTTTACTTGTAAGACAATATTCTCTATCGTCTTGGGTAATTTTGCATTCCAAATGAAGTATATATACACAAAGTAATATGTGAGTCTCATTTCATCAAGTTTTTGTAACATTTTGGGATTTAAAATACTATTTTAGTGCTGTAAAATTATTTATACTAGCCACATCTCAAGTCTAATGTCTCCAAATACATCAAGTCATGTACCACATGTTCCATAGCCAAGTTGGTTAATAAGAAGCAAGGTATATAAAAATATTTTTTGGTTGCAATGATACCATGGGAATAAATTTCCATGGACTTCCTCTTAGGATAACTTACTACATATCATGATAATTATTGCATATATGTATTAGTTGATAATTTCTCAAAAATGGTAATTCTCATACCTTATAAGAGATCTATATTAGTTATAGAGATAACTCAACTATACTTTCAATATGTCTATATCAACCTTGGAATCCTAAAAATGTATTTTTTGATAGATATATTATATTTTTGATCCATTTCTTTAAATCATTTTTCTCTATGCTAGACACAAAGCTGAACAATTCCACCACATTTAATCCCCACAATGATGGATAAAAGAAAGTGGTTAATAGTATGATAGTGCATCTTTTAAGAGTGAACAATTTGAATAAACAACGCACTTGGGATGATTTTTTTCATTTAATTTCACATGTATAGAATATCTCTACATGAATCTACTTCACATGACCCTTTTCAAGTTTATTTGCATTTTCAGCTTTTGGCACCCATTGATGTAGCTTATCCTACTCTTCTAATAATAAAAACAACTCTTAAAACTCAAAAGGAATTTGAAAAAATTTATAAATTAATTAAACACATTCATAAATATCTTTAAAAAATTATCAAATAGGTCAAAGTATAAATATCACCATGATAAATATCATACATTGATCACCTTCTAGGTTGGTGATCGAGTCTGGCTATACCTATAGAATAAAATATTGTCATGACCTTACCACAAGATTTACCCACTTTATTATAGGACCTACACCATCAAAAATAAACTAGTATATAATTATTTTGAGATTGTTATTATAGCTTACCTTGGGTTATATTTGGTAGTCAATATATAACTCTTGGGTCATTACCTTCTACCCTTGTTAGATACTTCAGATACTATGAAGACTCTCCAACAAATAAAGATCAATCCAAATTGTAATGATCTATAAAAATGGGATCAATTCATTAATGTTCATGTCAAATTGACACATCAATAGGATATACATTTATCCATATCTTTAAATCATGTTTATTTCCTTCCCATGGAAAATGATTTATAGAAGTGTAGGTTGCCAATTTGTTTCCACACCTTCATTTTGCAATTGCACACAATGGGAACCATTTTATTTAATGAGGGTGACTAATCCAAGAGGATTTGGGTCACTCTTTCATACTACATATTATTGTATATATACATTGAGCCTTGTATTTAGGTTAATAGCTAAGTCATTGGGTTCCACATCAATGTGTAAAAGGATTCATTGTAAATCTATTTCTAAGTTGCAACACAACTCATGTAGTTTCAACATTGTATTTAGTGGCTTATCAATAATAGTAGTAAATGACATCACTACACTTTATGGTTATGAAATGGTTATTACCAAAAATTTTAAAAATTTAATAGACACTTAATCTTATTTCATTGTATAATATTGTAATATTCCATTATTTTTATGTTGTCAATACATTATGCCAAACTAAATATTTTAGACACCTAAAACTGGCCACCAATAATCTTCAACCAAGATTCAGACCAATTTCTAACAAAATGCACAATTTGGGATAAAAACACTAAAACATGCTAAATAATGTGAATTTATCATACACAAGTGATGATTTTATCCAATATATCCCTAAATGGGGTAATGCATTTTATGAGATAGCTAACTTTGATCAGATCATTTCAAGTCAAAAATGATGATTTCACACCTAGGTGCTCTAGATTGCTCTTTTTTACTAATTTTATTTTATGAGACACATTTTTTTTATTTTATGTTGGAAACATCCTAAATAATATAATGGTTTTAACACATCTAACATCACATGCTAATTCCAATCTAGTCAAATTTTGAGCCATTAATATGACATTTTGACCGATTTGATTAATTTCTACACCATTTGCCAAGATTTTCACCATAATTGATAACTCTTTTTTAGGGCTAATTAATTTAAATCTAGAGATTAAGCTAATTTTACATGGAACTTGTTGAATATTTATTTATTTAAATTAATTATGAGTTTCTACATCATCAAGTGACATCATCTTTGGGAAGGCATTGCTAGGCCATAAATGCAACAAATATCTGATTAAGCCCTCCCATGCCTCATTAATGCCTCTGTATCCAAAATATTTGAAGTAATTTATTAATTTTAGAATAAAAAATTGAATGGATTCTTAGCCACACATCTTCATCTTGAGATGGATTGTTTAGGTTCATTCTGATCATTTACAAAAATCTATAAATACAAGGCCTCACAACCATAATTTTAAGCTTGGATAGTGTAAAGTTATCATGCACAAATGATTCCAAATCCTCATACAATTAGTGTTATTATGCCAAATTGTTGAACCAATCCAAATCCATCACAATCCAAAGGTTCCAAGGAGTGAATGAGCCAACCTACTCCATTGGTGAAGACTCTTTGATGCACAAGCCAAAAAAGCCACTCTACAAACCATTATCAAGTTCTGAAGAAGGTGAAGGAAGGTTTATTTCATGTTTTAGTTATTGCTTTCAAATTTACATTTATTACTAAGCTCCCCCTAGTGTCTAGGCCTAGATATGTCATGCTTTTTAGTATGTTATTTTCATTTTGAAACTAACACTTGATATAACCCCCTCTCTTGAGTCAAATTCCTAGTTCACATAATGGCATGTCCAATGGGACATAGCCCTATAAATTTGATCAAATATATCTTTCAATAAATATAATAAAAAATTTCATGTAGAATCTTAAAGTTTGAGAGAAAAGGGATCAAAAACCTTGATCAAAAAGTCATTTCTAGAAGTCATGGTTTTGTCACTATGGATTTGTGATTTTATCCTTTGGACCACAAACCCATAACTAACATAGTCACAATTTTGTCATTCATTCTTGATATTACATTTTAACTATGTTTCTGAACTAACATGTTCTTTATCTATAGGTCAAGTTGAATTATTACAATACCCTGACTCAATAGTCATGATATTGCAATACCATGATTTCATAGGTTATGATATTGTGATATCATGATTTTAAAGTTATGATATTATAATACTATGATTTTTCAAGTTGAGATATTATCAATTTGAGTCATGGTATTATAGTTAAACTCCTAGTGGTTAGCTTAGACCATTAGAGTTAAGCAACAATACCACAACTCTCTAAGTTGCAAGTTTGCTTTGTCAATCAAAATATTGTCTGTTAGAGTAGTGATATTGGCAATTTCTATTGACTATCTTATGATTTGTGATATTGTGTTAACAATTCATAGTTTTGTAGAGTTATAGTATGGGACTGTGGAGTTATGGGATTACATTTTGTGAACTCAAGAGTTCAATTTTCAAAGTTACTTGTTTCATTTGAAAAAGTGCTTCAAAGCTAAACAACACTCTGACCATTTCCTTGTAGGGCCCACTTAAAAAGTGCCAAATCATACTTAATTAGATCTTTTAAAACCTTTTTTGGGATGCTTAAAAATAATTAGGAGTCTTTTATTTGGTGCTTAAATAAAATTTTAGGGTGTTTACTTGAATAGTTTTGTTATTGTTCTTTCAAAGTTTTGCAACTTAAGGCTAGGGGGCCAAAGAACACCACCAAATCTTTCATTTTAGTGCTCTAAAATTGAACTCACTTTAAATTTAAGTTTTGTTTATTTAAATCATTTACTTAGTTATAATTTATTTGTGCAAAAAGGAAGTTATGCATGTACACTCTCCCCCCATCCCCCCTACGGAACTTGTGGGATAAAAAGTGCAATCTTCATTACAAATTACCATAGTCCAAAGGTGTAAAAGAGATGTTGTGAAGGATCTCCCTAAGACCCACATAGATTGGTTTATCTAGAAACAATCATAAATATCTTTTACTTAGTTTTTATTTTATGCATCTTGGCTTATGAGGGGGACTTCATTACCTCCCATAAGTTCTATAGGGAAGCCTTGACCCAAAATTTCACCTCTTAGAATTATCTTTAACCCATCTCCATGGGGGATATATAAATTAGGATCCCCTCATTAGGATGATGGTTTGAGTGGTTAAACTATCCTCATTAGTAGAGGTTAAGCCCAAGACATTTGAGCATGTCATACATCACACTACACTGAGCGAGTGATGGATGTAGTGGTTATAAAAAAGAAATGACCTTTTTATAACAAGCCATATGATGCAGACCCAAATGATGTGTTGATTTTATTATTTACTAACATGAAATCTGGTAGACATGAGATCCATCTAAATGATTGAAAACCAACTAGTTTTTATCAACCCCACATTGTTGCACCCTTGATAGGATTTAGGACATTATGCTTAGTTGTATTTGGTCACTTTTATTTTCCTTGCTTTGTGTTTTAAGGCTAAAAACTTCTATGCTTGTTTAAACCATGTCAAAAACCAATTTATTTATATGTCACTCTTTTGTCTAAAGAGGCGTTATGCTATCCATTTTACACCACACTTATGCCTTGCAATTTTTACTAAACTTATTTATGTGTGTGTCAATTGACTGATACAGGTAATGTCATGCTACCCAAATCAAATATTAAGTTTATGGCTTTGAGTCTTTGAAAAATAACATTTATTACATCATTAGAGCACATATATGCCATTATATTACTTGAATTGTTTCAAAATTCATTTGACTTTTCCCAATACCATTATTTCAAACCATGTCATGTATGCCATTTGGATCCTTATTTTTTACTATTGTGTCATCCAATCTTATCTAGATTTTTCAATTAATCCTATTCTTCAAATGTTGAGTTTTTAATTAAACTTGTCAAATATCAAATTCAAACATTGATTGATTTTTGTTTAGGCCTCACTTTGTAGGGGCTGATACACAAATTTTTCTCTTTTGGGTTACGTAACTTTGGTTAATTGATCACCCAAATTTAAAAACTATTGTTTGTTTTTTTATATCCTATCCTCATCATTATTTGTGATTTTGTTTGGGAGAAAACCACCTTTATCCAAGAGCCTTTTTCCTTATGGATTATGTCAATTTATCATGCTTATGTTTGATTCTATGTGTTGGGTCTATGTCAAAGTTGCCCAAACTTGTTATATTAAATAAAATCACTCCATCCTTATTTTCAAGCCTATATTTTGACATAAATTGGCCAAAAATCATAGCATATCCAATTTTGAGCCTATCTTTTGACTCTGCATTTGGATAAAATACCTAGTGATTCTTTTCCCTTTCCTAGTTTAGACCTAGTTTGGAATACTTTGACCTAGACTTTGACATTTCAATTTTTACTTAGATACTTGACCTTTTGTGTTTATGACATTTAAATTTATACATTTAAATTTAGTCTATTTTATGCCAAGTCTTAGCATAAACCATTTTGGAGATACATCTCCATGATCAAATCATTGTTTACAGATACAACTTCACCCCTTTTAACCAAGTTAAACCAAGTTTGAACCCTTTATCCTTTGGACATTATTTTTTAGATTTTGTATAATTATAATTATTTTTGTTTAGAGCTTTCATCATTAACACAAATATGTCTAGCTAAAATTATGATGGAGTTACATATAATCTAAGTTATGATAGAATGGCCACACAAAATGGATTTGATTTTTATGGCTTTATTCAAGATCCCTTTGATGATAACATGGTTTGTGAGACAAATTTTTATCCACCTTACAATAATCAACCTAGGAAACAAATTCAAGAACCAACTTATAATCTAACTCAAAACCTTGATTGGGATGATATGGGTTATGAGGAAAAATTGGATGATTTGGCTTGTGTAAGCTACAAAACTCCATGATACCCTACCATTTCCATACCAGGACCTCATCCTCTAGCTTGTGTGAGAAAGTAGGCCCCATAATACCATGCCATTTCTATACCAAGACCATATTTTGTGGCTCACACAAACAATCAAGCTCCACAATGCCCTATCTAATCCAAATGTCAACCAATCATATCACAACCCCAACTAATCCAATCAATCCCTTAGTGGAACCAATCATTTAAATACCAACTATGTTTAAAATTGGTATTTTTCAACTCATTAGAAACTAAGGCCAAGAGAACCAACTGATCTAATATGTTTATGTTGAACCAATAATTTGTGATAAGTCAACCAATGATGAATCACCTTTTAATCCTATAACTATTATTGAGGAGTCTCACTCTAATGAGCCATTCTTTTCTAAGTCACTTCGTAATGGTTATAACTACCTTTAGGAAAATTAGTATCTTAACCATATGCCTATTTTTTTAAGAACCTCCCTCTAACAAACCAATCTTTGAGGAGTTGTATCTTGACCTTTTTCCTATCATTGAGGAGTCTTACTTTGAAAAATTAGTCTCTTTGGAACCCACCATGTCATCATAGGCCATTAATTATTTAATACCAAACATGCAATAAGAAATCATTGTAGTAGAGTACCCATCAAATTAATAATTAGAATTATATTTAGGTTCTATTCTTAGACTGACATTAGATTTAACATCAAAATCAAAATCAACATCAGTCTTACCATTGGATTTAGAGTCCTTTGAGTCATAAGCATAATACATTCATGGCTATTATAACATTGGTTATGCATACCTTGCAGACCAATTTCAATACATTTGTGATCCTTCCATGGTTTTTGAGGATGGTTACTTCACTATCCATACAAGTTCTCCTAGTTTATTCTATGAGGATTATGTTGCCAACCCCCATTCCATTACTACCAACAAACATAGCCATATCATTGACATTCCATCTCCCACAAGTGTCAATTGGGACCGATAGAATCATACCTTGTTGAACTGTATCCATGGTGACATATTAGTTGAAGAAGATCAAGGAATCTAAGACCAAATTCACATAAAAGAACACTCTCCTAGTGAAATGGTTTTGAAGGTGTTATGAGATAATCAAAGTTCAAACTTAGCATCTTCTAGTGAAACATTTTTGGAGTGATAAAATAAAATCAAAATCAAAAGTCAATATTTCTTAGTAAAATATTATCAAAGGTGCTATGGGATAATCAAGATAACTTCATTGGTAAAAACCTCATCGAGTCACTAATAACTAAGCACAAAATTATTTCACTGCATAATTAATACATTATCAAAGGAAAAAAATAACTTCCAATCTACAACATAGTCAAATGGTAGCTACTCTTAGTCCCAAACAATAAAAAAATGTGGTGGTCTTATTGATAGAATATTTATAAGTCTTAAACCTCACCACATCCAAAGATATGTCAAATCTATAATGAACAACATTGTGTATGCCTAAACATCCCAATATTCATTTTTTTCCCAACCATCATTCATTCCATTATCATCTACCATTCCATTTCCCAATCAAATGTATCAACTAATGTTTATCCCTATTTACCATCCATGTCCACACTTTCCTCTACAAAGGCTATGAAGATACCTTGTCTCGATGCTCGAAGGAAATGAAATCAATGACCAATGAAGATAAAAAAACATCATTTACATTGAAATCTATAGTAGGTTCTTGATAGAGAAGCTATTCAGATAAGGTGTGGGCTAGTAATTAACATGATTGATTATTCTATTTTTATTAATTACTAATTAGGATGTGCATATCTACTTTAGTAGGAATAACATAATCATATGCCATCTATTGTACCTAATCCAAATAAATAAAAAACAAATAACCATCATCATCCAAAAACATGTACCATGCCATTTTCATTTTCCATTTTCATTTATCATTCTTTTAACATAATCGCATACCCATCTAATCACCCCACCACTTGGGGGTAACCCTCTTACCATATTATCCAACCTATGAGACCAATAATTATACTAAATCATGTTATCTTATCATATCATTCCTATCTAGAAAAAATTCTATTTTTAGTCATCTTATCCAATCATATTTTGATTTTGGTTACTTCATTTCTTCTTACACTTTTTATGAGGGGATTTTAATCTAGTTTCACCAATTTATCAAATTTGTGTTTATAATGATAGTCTATGAAAGTAGTTTGATAGTTTATATATCAAGGTATCTTTCATTTTCCATCCTATATCAAGTTTGTTTATGTGATCGTGATTATATCACCTTCTAGGTAAAATTAGTGTTCACCAATCTTGCTACTAATTATAACCACATATGGGTAAATTAGTATCATTGATCTAATTCATTGTATCCTAGTTATAATTTCATATGGGAAAACTAGGGTAAACACTTGTTTATCGTGCATTACCACATCACCTTACCATTATTATTTTCATTTGACTGGCTATTTTCTAGATTTGAGAACTTGTTGGGACCTAGTTGATTTTTCTCCACCTTTTGTGTGGATGGAATTACTATGACATGACGTCATCTCGGGACTATGTGGGCCATGCTCAATTCATATTGTAGTCACCACAGTCCCCCTTTTCATATGATTTAATCATTTTACAAGTAACCTAAGCTAATATTCTCATTATTTTATGAGTAGGTATCTTGTCATTCTCTAAAAAGTTGAGATACCTCAAAATTCTAAAAGCATTTCATAAAATTTCAAAATCCAAAAGCATTTATCTTGTCTAAGCCTAGTTAGTTATCATCGATTAGCCTTAATGGGGAATGGTCATTATTAGGATGCTTTCATTTGATTTTATTTTTAGGCTTTCTATTTTATTTATTTTTCTATTTGTTTGTTTGATTTTTCACTTTTTTGTTTGATTTTAGCACTATTACCTCAACTCAATCTATATGCATTCATTGGGTGATTCCTCAAGAACATTATTCTTGAGTCTATCCATATTCATGAATCAATATTATCATCAATTTTTTAATCATTGATTTATTATTTTTGAGTGTTTATTAGATTGAGAGTCATTATTTATGCATATTTTGGCCAAGTCCTCATGGTGTTCTATCATAAATCCTATTGTCACATGTTACAGCAAAAATTAGCTTCAAGAAGGTCTACAAACAATAGATTCATAGAAGTCTCTCCTTAGTACCTTGGCAAATCCTTCCACCCATCTTGATCAAATTAACCCATTAACCATTCTACTTGTATCATTATTAATCAAAATAAGCATCTCCACATTAAAAGGTACAATTGAATCATTCACACTAATCAATCTTATTATTTTATTTCATCTCTTTCATCACTTTCAGCATCCTCGTATGCTTAGTTATTTTTGGCTTCTTTAGTCATTAGACCATTGCATTTACATTTACACCCACTCATATTTAATCTAAGAAACATGTTCTATCCTTGAGTTATGCTTACTAATCTACTCTAATTTTGGTACAACCATATAAAGTATTATATTTATCCAATCCAAGTCATCTTAATGATTATAACCACCTATGGGTAAGACATTATTTTAACTTTTATTCTTAATTATAACCACATTTAGGCAAATCAATATACATTTTAAATCAATGCATGCAAACATTTTATCATTTCGATTAAGCTCACCCATGGGTTAATTTTTCCTTTATTTTTGCTTCTTTTTTAGGGACCATTCATCCACATATGTGATGACCATTCCCTTGAGGGGGCATCATTATAGACTTCCCAAACATTCTTTGAATCTTTTTTTCTTCAATCATCATCTTCTTTTTGGCATACAATACTTTTCTCATTACTTGAGAAGGTGTTATTATGCCGATACCCTACAGCACCTTCCCAAAAAAGGGAAAATTATAGACACCTAAAACTAGCCATCAATAACCTCCAACTGAGATTTAGACCAATTTCTACCAAAATACACAATTTGGAATAAAAACACTAAAACACGCTAATTGATGTGAATTTATCATATATAAGTGCCAATTTTGGACAATGTATCCCTAAATGGGGAAATGAATTTTATGAGATAGCTAACTTTAATCAAATTAGTTTGATTCAAAATGATGATTTCTCACTTGGGTGCTCTAGATTTCTCTTTTCTATCAATTTTCTTACATAAGACACGTGCCTTTGTTATTTTATGTTGGAAACATCCTAAATGGGATAATAGTTCTAACACATATAAAATTACTTATTAATTCCAATCCAATAAAATGTTGAGCAAATAATATGACATTTTAACCAATTTGATTAATTTGTGCACCAATTGCCAAGGTTTGTACCAAAATTGATAAATTATGTTTAAGGTTATTAATTTGAATCAAGAGCTTAATTTAATTTTCCATGGAAATTTTTGAATATTTATTTTTGGAAATTGATTATGAATTTTTGCATCATCAAGTGACATCATTTTTTGGAAGGCATCCCTAATCCATAAATACAACAAATATCTAATTAATCCCTGCCATGCCTCTTTAATGGCTCTCTATCCCAAATATTTATGAGGGAATTTATTGATTTTAACCTCCAAAATTGAATGTATTCTTAGCCACACATCTTAATCTTGAGATGGATGGTTCAGATTCATTTTGATCATTTATAAAAATATATAAATATGAGGCCTCACAACCATAATTTTAGGCTTGGATAGTGTAAATTTTCCATGTACAAATGATTCCAAATCCTCATATAATTAGTTTCATTATGCCAAATGTTTGAACCAATCCAAATCCATCACAATCCAAAGGTTCCAAAGAGATAAGGAGCCAAGATACTCCATTGATGAATACTCTTTGATGTACAAGCCAAGAAATCCACTGTATAAACCATTTGCAAGTTCCAAGGAAGGTGAAGGAAGGTTTCTTTCATGTTTTAGTTGTTGATTTCATATGTATATTTGTTACTAAGCTCCCCTTAGTGTCTAGGCCTAGAGATGTCATGCTTGTTAGTGTGTTATTTTCATTTTAAAACTAACACTTGATCTAACCCCCTCTCTAAAGTCAAATTCATAGTTCACATAATGGCATGCCTGGTGGGACATAACCCCACAAATATTTTATAAGCCCTCCCATTACTCTTTAATGCCTCTCTATCTAAAATATTTATAAGGTAATTTTTTTATTTTAGCCTCAAAAATTGAATGGATTATTATCCACACATCTTCATCTTGAGATGGATTGTTTAGGTTCATTCTGATCATTTAAAAAATCTATAAATACAAGGCCTCACAACCATAATTTTAAGCTTGGATAGTGTAAAGTTACCATACATAAAATATTCCAAAGCCTCATATAATTAGTGTTACTATGACAAATTATTGAACCAAGCCAAATCCATCATAATCCAAAGGTGTCCAGGAGAGAAGGATCTAGGATACTCCATTGATGAAGAATCTTTGATACATACGATGATAAATCCACTCTATGAACCATTTTCAAGCTCCAAAGAAGGTGAAGGAAGGTTTCTTTCATGTTTTAGTTCTTTCTTCCATATGTATGTTTGTTACTAAGATTCCCAAAGTGTCTATGCCTAGAGATGCCATGCTTGTTAGTGTGTTATTTGCATTTTGATTTCATTTTGAAACTAACACTTGATCTAACCCCCTCTCTTGAGTCAAATCCTTGGTTCACACATATAATAATAGGGTTAGGAATCCTTGAGTAAATAACATCTGATCTCTCAAATTATAAATAATTTAACATGATACAATTTTTATAAATCTATAAATATGTTGTCACCTTATTATTTATTTCCCTTTTATTTACCACATTATGATTCATATGCTCTATCATTTATTAAATCAATTATATGTATAAATTTTTAAATATGAACTAAGTAGGTTATCCACTAAGTCACCACCTCGACCCTAGATCAATGCATCTATTTATGATATTTATTATTACATGCATAATTTTTATATAATATTGACATGATAATTATATTCAATTTTTGGACTATATGTTTCATACTTGCTTGAGTATATAATCTTATATGATTACATATCTATCCATGTTTTTATATGTAGTTTGCATAATTAAATATTTATACATAAAATTTTACACATAACTCTTTCTTTTGAGATGATTGGTTTCAAGGTTTAATACCTCACTTCAAAATGGGTGAATTCAAGGGGATTGTCTTAGATATTTAGGCCTTGATAGATAGATAATTCATAGTTTGGGCTATATTATGTGATTTATATGGGAATATTGAACATATTGAGTTATATGCAAGATGTGTGGGATAATCTAGATGACGCTAATGAATAGTTGAAATATTTTATGATAATATGAAAAATATTATGTGTTAGATTGAGAGGATTTCATTATATTTATCAATTTAGTAGACTAATGGATATATTATGGAATTTTATATCATTTTGAGATACATTTGGATCATAGTTGGGGAATGAATTTGATTCACGAAAATAACTATCTAATTAGATGATGATGATCAATGGTACTATCAAAATTTTGGTCTAAAAATATATCTGCAGTAGTTGACTCAAAGCTTCTATTTGCCTAGGAACTTATTTCAAGGATTATGACATTTGGAGAAGTGTGGTTGAGGATTATACACTACTCAACTTATAGAACTTCTCCAACTCCAATGTGGTTTAGGCACCGAAACTCCTTAACACATGGTTTCAATATCCAAATGAGTCTAAATGAAATCCTTGTTTGCATACTCTCAAGTGCATTTTTTCCTTGAATTTTAATTCCAAATAGTGTAATGAGATAAATTATTTAATATTTTTTATCATCACATGACATCAATTTATGCATGTTTTTTTATAGGTTTTGCATGGAACAAGATGGATATTTTTGTAATACCTAAAAATCTAAAGTGTGGTTATATGTAGGTACCAAATTTATTTATTTTATCATTTTAATCTATATGTTCAATAATTTACTAAATAATGAAATTTTTAGACACCTAAAGTTGGTATTAGACACTTGAAAACATCAATTTTGATGTATACTTTATACTCATGACTTAAGTTTGCATGTTTGACTCTTTTGCACACTTTCTCCTATCCATTTACTTATATATTGTCTTATCCACCACATAATTACTTTATACATATTTATGTTATCTCTATTCTCTACTATAACACTCTATAATCCTAAGTAAACTATGACCACATTTTAGATTCCTAAATTACCCTCTCTAGATAGTGTGAAAAATAGTTAGATAATTTTAGTTACCATAAGTTTTCACCTTTACCAAAAGCATTTAGGAACCTATAACAAATAATTTTAAATTAAACTTATCCCTTGGGTTATCCTTATAAAATTTACTATTATATTTATTGGTGTAAAAATAAAAGAGACATCTATACACACAAATCAAGCATAAAACCACACACACACACACACACAGATATATATATATATATATATATATATATATATATATATATATATATATATATATATATATATATATATATAGCATTCATCTTGGTAAATCCTTATAAGCTTAATAAATCCATTAGAAATCTCTTGACACACTACCTTAAAATGTATACACATTTAAAAACCTATAAAATGAGCATCAATTCAAAATTATGGATCATTAACACAAGGTTAAATAGGCATGTTTTCAAGTGTCAAAATCCAAATTAATACATTTAATTATAGTGGATCAAAATTAAACACACACACATCCCTATATGGGATAATTATAATTGGTTTGATCCTTATTCATATTATTTTAATTTATGAAACACTCAATCACTCCTTAGGGTATGGTTGCAGCTATCCAATCCATATTTTTAACCCCTTTTCCAATTCAATATTATGTCAAAGTGAAGATAGGGTTTCAAGGAAAAGATAAAAATAACAAGATCTATGCAAAGGACCCAAGACAATAAAATTCAAATAAAACATCTATAAATGCATGCAAAACAATATATGGTAGAATAGACTAACATAATAAACTTAAAAATTCTCAAAATATAGTAATCATTTCTAGTTTTTATAGGTGTGTGAAATTCACTTGAAATGTCTGTGTAAGTTTTGATAGTTTGTTTCCAACTCCAAATAGTTATAAAGCTATTATAGAGTCATTTTGAGGAGTATGAAACTGGTAGAGAGTAATAAATGTTATAAAATTAACTAAGTGTCTTCTCTCCCCTCTTTTTTGGTCATTTATATATATATATATATATATATATATATATATATATATATATATATATATTAAGTGTAATAATTTTATATTTAGCATTCAATTTTTGATATGCTCTATCTTGTACAAGCTCAATTTCAATAGTTTTATATCTTTTAGATCACCTAAACCTTATAATAAATAAAACCAATAATATTTTCATGTTTGAATTTTTTTTAATAATGTACATAAATAATTTAAATTTTAGTATTTTTTATTAAATTTTATAAATCATATCATTATATATCAAAATTTTAATTATTAACTATTCAAAAACATCAGCCAATGTAAATGCATTTTATATATAATAGATAATATTATATATATTTTAAAATAGTGAAACACATAAATTTTATTTTTGTATGACTTAAATGTATTGCATTTTTTTCACAAAATATTTACATCTCATCAAAAATATATATGTAAAATCTTGGTATAAATTACATCACTAGAAAATTCAAAAGTTGATGCCTAACACAACTTTCATAATGCAAAACCTTATGCAAGTTTTTTTCCCAATAAAAAGATAATTTATAAAAAAAAAACTAACATGGAAATTTTATTATGATGCAAAATAGTTTGGTACAACATATGTTAGGAAAACATTCTACTAAAAGTTCCACCAAAATTTTATACTAAATTTTTTGAAGTTAGTATCAACCTTGGTGATGTAAAATACGTCAAGTAAAATACATCTCCAGGAAAAATAAATCAATTTTTAGGTATAGATTAACTTGAAATTGATACAAATGGTGACATTAAAATATAAAAATATTATAATGAGAAGAAATGGAAATAAAATATGTTTACACATAATATTTTCAAACATTATCAATTATTGATGCTTTTTATCTTGTAGGAACACATCAAATCTCAATCTCTCTAAGTGCACATCTTAAGGGGTGCACTAGAAAAGGGTTGGGTAGATCATTGGTGTTTATCAAGATTATTTTCCTCTATTACCACTTGTTATCAATCCAACCAACTCCTAAAAACATTCCTCTAATCTTTGTATCCTATTTTTCATCCTCCTCTAGTCATTTACCACATTCATTAGCACTTCTATAACCTAAAACATTTTTTGGTTTTCATTACATAGTCATCCCCATCAACCTTGTACTCTTATTTGTAAAACTTATTAGGGTCTAGGTCAGCCTTTGGAAAACCTAGTTCATGACCTAATTTGTTTTTATCAATAATGATACTAGGTTAACTAGGTCAACCTTGTTGGCCTAAGATTTTGAAAATGATTAGGGTTAGATCTTCCTATATAAACACATCCATTTTTTCATTATTAGAGAGATAGTAAGAGTTAATTATTAATTTTCACTTATTTGTAATCTACTCTTCTGACACTCTACTTGAGGAGTCTTAGCTTAGGGTTTTTACTTGGAGAAGAATCTTGTCTTGTGGAGAAGTCTTAGATGATTTGGCCTTTGTTAGTGATCCTTAAAACTAAAAAAAAACTCTTGGGAAAGACCTTTGGATAATGAAGATATTGAGTCTCGGTGGGTTCATCTTCAAGGTAAGTATCTCTAAATTTTCTTATCTCTTTATTAGATAGAAGTAACATAAGTAATGGCTTTTAAAATATTGCTATCTCCATGCATTAGGGTCTTGCCTATACATAAATTAATTAGGATTCTCTTATCCATGTTTACTAACCCCATTTTATACCACAAGATTTGGTTAGCACTAGATTAGACTTTTTACTTTACTTGTTATTAGTTTAGTGAATATGAAAACATAAGACATAGTTAGGGTAATTGCATATATTTACTTAACTAGAGGCTTTGGAACCCTCTATAGTGAATTTATTGTGGTAAGAGATCCCTTGGATAGGTCTACCATATCCATATTGTTCATGATCGCAATTATCTAATGTATCCCCAATCAGAACTGTAAGTGAGATTTATCTTCTCTGAGCTAGGTTTGATTTATAGATCTATTATATTTCCCATTTCATACATTATGGTGAACTTGACATGAATCTAACCCTTGTAGGTTTTATTTCATTCTTTCATTTATACCATCTTATCATATTTTTATATATTTTCAATACTGTATCAAACTAGTCAATATAGTTCTAACTTTGTATGTATGGGTTTAACACATAGTAACACAAAAATGAATATATTCTTTTTGTATAGGTGTTCATTAGATATAGGATATTGAATTGAATAAGTTGAAGTAATACTCTTCTTCAGTTATAGATAAGCATATAAGGTCAAATAGGTCAACTGTGTCATCTTATTCTATTTATCAGTATTTAGATCAACATACTAGGTCAAACAGGTTGACTTAGTCATGTTATGTTTCTTTAGTACAAAAGGGTTTGTAAAATTGGGTCAAACTAATCAACTTAGTTTGTAGAATTTGAAAGCAGTATTTTAGGTGCTTTAGATGAAAATTTACAATCCTAACCATCTTCAAGCCCACCAAGGTTCCTCTCTTTTCTCTCTCTATAATTTCATTAATTTATTCAATTCTATTTTATATAAGTTAGCAACCTTTAAAATTACAACCCTATACCCAACTAAGTTGACCTAGTCAACTTATTTTTATAGCTTGTCTTATGTCTAAGAGACATAGTTGACGTATTTGACTCTATTTTTAAATACTTTGCTTCTATAGAATAATAGTGACCATATTGACTCTATTTTATACTATTTTCATATAGTGTCACCTAAACTAACTCTATATTATTCTTCATCAAATAATTAATAGCTATTTTCTAGTAATTAATTCACACTTCCTTTTCAATTGTTTTCATGCTTAGAGTAGATCAAATACTATAAACAGGTGGGTTTAAAATATATCATTTTAGTTATACTATTTTACTCTTTTTCACACACTAACAATTCACACAATATTCAAAGTGCATATAAATAATTGTCTTCTCAAGGCCTACCTACTTAGATTTCATCTTTAATGGGGAAGCCAACTTGGTTTTATGGAAAAGTATAAATACGTGGTTAATGGTATATATTGGAAAATAACTAACACCCTTATCACTACAATATTGTGAAGTGAGGGGGTATGCCCCTATACCAAGCTAGTACTATTTCTAACATAGATCCACTTCAACCTAAACATCCTTAAACTATCCATAGATTTATTTCTATTTCCCTATTTTTAGCCCAATTTCCTTTCACACTTAAATCAATACTTTCTAATAATCTAATAACACTTAGGATGACCATTTAGTTAGCATTTACTTTTTATTTTATTATTTTCTCTTTGATTATTGAGTTTTGTATTGCAAAAAAATGTATTAGCTAATGTTGGTGTAATGTTTTATGTTGTGTGGATTACTTAAATCAGTCACATTGATCCAATTGTTTATGTGTTTGCTTTCATTCTTATCTCACTTATATTACAAACATTTTAACCTATTTTAGAACACTATAATTCAAGACAATATAGTCTCTTAAATACTTTATCTTTCTTCTTGATAATAGTATATAGTCGATGAACACAATTGTGTCTCTTATCTATCTATTATACCTTTTATACAATAGTACATAGTCAACCCAATTGAATTCTTACTCTTCTCAGCCCCCTTTCCAATAGTACTCTATCAACCTAGTCTATCTTAAACCCTAAACCCTAAAACCTTAAAACCTTAATACCTTATATCTGATTATTGGCCTTGCTCTTCTATTTGGACAATTTGGTTTTTTGTCTGGCTGAATTCCTTATTTTTTATCTATCTTTGTTCTTTATCCCTAATATCTCATTCTTATTACTTAAAAGTATGTTACTTTCCTCAAAATCATCATGAAATCCCCTATTAAAATCTTCTTGGACAACTTTAATCCATTTAGACACTATATGGGGTATTTTTTCTCCCTTTCTTTACCTCCTAATAGAACCCTCACTCTTGGAGCACTTCTTCCCCTCCTTCATCTATCGATTATAACATGGTTCAAATCAATCCTCAAGATGAAGTAGGTGGATCTGATTGTTTTTATACCTATCAAAACAATTCTCACCTTCAAGATTTTCAACATAATATGGGAGTGATTGACACAAATCTATCTAATAATCCCACTGGTAATCCACCTCCTAATAACCCTCCCCCTAATAAAAATTTAGGGAGTCCTATAAACACCAACTTTCCAATTTATATGACTTAACTTATTACACAAGTCATACAAAAATGAACATAATGAAAAATTTTAACACCTCTCAAATGATGCAATTACAATGTCATTTGATAAATATGGCTAGTCAACCTTCGTTTTTAATTCTTGAAACTAATCAAAATTTTATTCTTCTACCTCTTAGAGATGCATCAAAAAATGTTATTCCTCAGCTTATTATGAATAAAAAATGCTTCAAAACATCCAAAACAAACCTTTATCTCCTTTCATCATTTCCATTGATATTGGTAACATCTCTCTAACTATCAAGTATGATGGGACTAAAGACCATGCATCATTTCTTAAGGCATTTTGAAATCTTTATAAAGAGTGGATATAAACTAATACTTTTTCCACCACTAAACTTCTAGTTAAAACCTTCACTAGAAATGTATTGGAATGGTACAACCAACTTCCTTAACATTCCATCTAATAACTATAGGATTTAGTCAATCTTCTAGTTAAAGAGTTTCAACACAATGATCCTCCCAAAAATTGCCTTATCCATTTCATCAATGCTAAACAATCTCCCACTGAATCAACTCATGAATTTATCAAATGATGGAAATATTTGGCCCATAAGGATGATCATAACATGACTATTGATATTCTATTTAAACTCTTTATAACTACTTTAACCACTTCACTTCAATATAAGGTTCAAACCTTTGCCCCTAAAATTCTTAACAAAGCTCTTGACCAAGCCAAATGTCAATACTTCCTCATGAATCAATTCAAACATAATACCAAATTCCTTAAGGGTTCTTTTCAAACTTCTACCAATACCATTACTGACAATACTCTTCAAACCAAACTAGGAGTTACTAAATCTAGTAATCCCCCATCTTCTTACATAACACTTACTATACAATAAATGAAACAATTCTCAGTACCATATAAACCCTTTACTTATCCCAATAATCCTCCTAAATGGTATAAACCTAATCAATTTTGTTGCTTTCATGCTGACATTGGTCATTCCCATGAAACTTGTAGAGGGCTCACTAGTTTTTTATCTCATATATTCTTGGTGATTATTTCAATCACAAATCCATGATCCAACTTCATCATCAAAAATACAACATTATTTCTCAAAGAAGACAAACTCCCAAAGCTTCTTCTTCTAATAACTATAAATCTTTTCCAAAATCTACCACTCAATAAAATACCAAGGATGTTTATGCTATTGATGCCAACTATGACCAATATTACAACAATTTTTAATATGTTAACACAACTAAAGCTAACTATCATCACAAATAAGCTCAAAAAGATCCTATCACTAAACCTAATAAACCATATTTGGATGAGAAACTTATCAAAGATACTATAACTATTCATTTAATTCCAAAAGATAATGAGGAACTATTTCCTTCTTCTAAACACCCAACCACTTCTATTCCTTTAAAATCTACCTTACTTTCTAAACCTCACACTGGTTCTTCTTCTAAATCCCATTAAAAATTTATCAAATAAGTCAAATCCATGCCTTGAAATAATTCCCTTATGGAGTTAGTTTGTACCTCCCCTTATCATCACAATTTGCTTAGGTAACAATTACAAGAAATTGAAAATCCATATTCTATAGATGAAGAACCACCCTCTTTTGAACCTCAACCTACCAATATGCATACCATTGAATCCATTTGTACTTCTTCAAAACCTTCCATTGAATTACTTAAAAAAGACATTGTTAATAATGAAATATTTTTTCACACCAATGATCTACCCCTATTCATTAAAATAGCCACTAATACTACCCTTATTTATAAAGTTTTAGTTGTTGAAGGGTTCAATATTAATGTGACATCTTTATGTCTCATCCAATAACTTGGATATAATAAGGATCATCTCAAAAAAACCTACCTAACCTATCATGGATTTGATAAAACTAGTTAAAATACACTTGGTTGTATTTGTCTTCCCCTTACAATTGGATCTAAGACTATTCAAACTAAGCTTATGGTCCTTGATTTTCCCCTATCTTACAACATACTCCTACGTCAACTTTGGACTCATAGAATGAGGTTCATCACCTCTTATGATTGCCAATGCATCAAGTTCCTACATAAAAACAAATGATATAAACATGAGGCTGATCCAAACCCTTGGATTATTCAACTTCCCAATCCTAAATATTAGTATCACATTCCTATTATTCCCACAATCAATAGTGATCCCTTACCTAAATTCATCAACATTAATCCAGACTTATAGGTCACTCTTGATGATTTAGATGATGATAAACCTGATGACTTATAATAAATTTTCAACATTACTAAGATACCTCCTTACATCTCAGAGTGGATTCTTCCTTCTTTATTACCTCGTGATTGCATTATTCTTCTCGTTAATGAGATCACTGATTCCCCCCCCACCATGAAATGTTCTATATGTTTCTTACCTATAATATGGCTTCACATACAATGATTATAGAGTGACAAAATTATTAAAATATCCTTTAACCATGTCTCCATGAAAATTCAATGATTTAGGAATATCCCCTTCTGAAACTCCTGCTAAATCTCAAGCGTATGCCATTTATCCAACTTATGATGATAATTATATCATGGCCCAAGCTCAATCTTGATGCTTGGATGTTCAACATTATCATAAAACTTTAGCCTAAATACATGATTTTAACCATGATTTTCATATCATTTCCATTAATTTTGAATTATCTCCTGAAGTTTATGTACCTCTTATTAATTCTCCACTTATTGATACTCCTTAGGTGGTAGAAAATATCCTCCCTTCCAAACATCTATAAATTCTTGCATCTTCTATACCACCTATAGATCCCATTATTACATCTAATTATTTGCCCATTAGTGAGATTAATGACACATCAATCTCATTTGATTAACCTTCTCCCCTACTCTTGATATTACATTATATGCCAAGGCTATAAATGTACATTAGATACATTATGAATATGATCACCATGGTAATCAAATTCTTGATCTCAAAGTAGATGTAGAGTATTATGGTCATCTTCCCACTTTTCCTAATGATGAATCCATTCTTTAATTAATTCATTCTCAAGAACCTAAACTTCCTTAGTAACATCATAAACTCAATAATTTCAAAAACAAATCCCCTTGTTTTAAAAACTTCATCACTAGCATCAATCTTAAATCAAAACCAATTTCCTCTTTACGTAATGTACCATATCATTCCAAGATGGCAATTTTATTCTTATCAAAGAAACTACTTGAATCAAATATGGTACTCCATCATACCCTCAACCAATCATAGTCTCTCATGAACTCACACCAATTAAACATGACAACTTTATCCTATTTTTTGATAAATATCATAAGATATTTACTTGATCATATGAGGACATACCTGGTATTGACCCTAACATTATGGTGCACAATATTATCACTTTCCCCTATGCCAAACTGGTATGCCAAAAGCAAAAAAATTTACACCTAAAGTTTCCACCTTATACCATAAAGAAATTATTAATCTTCTTGATGCTAATTTTATCAAACTCATGGACTATTTTGAATCGTTTTTAACATAGTCCTTGTTTGGAAGAAGGTTACCATGGCCATTCACATTTTTATTGATATATGTAATCTTAATCTTGATTTTCCCAAGGATAATTTCCCTCTACCTTCAATAGATGCCATCATCGATTCCATAGATGGTTATGAAATATTATCTCTTAAGGATGGTCTCTTGGGTTATAACCAAATTCACATTGCCCCCAAAGACCAACATAAAACCACTTTTACTAAATAATAAGTAACCTATTGCTACGTTAAATTTCCGTTCATCCTAAAAAATGTTGGAGCTACCTATTAATGGGAAATGACTCACATCTTTCATGGTCTTATTCACATAATTATATAGATCTATGTGGATGACCTCATTTCCAAATCTAAAATTTGCAAGATTCATCTCTTTGATCTTGCTATCATCGTTGATTGCCTCCTTAAATATAAAATTAGACTAAATCCTTACAAATGTTTTTTAGTTTCACATCTAAAAATTTGATAGGTTTCTTAGTCTTTCTTTGTGGCATCAATGTTGATCATACCAATATTAACACTATCATAAACATGCCAATCACTTGATCTATTCTAGACACTCACACTTACCTTGATAAACTTAGGGCAATTAGATGATTCATTCTAAAAATGGCTCACCATATCTATTTTATCAATTATATTCTTAAGAAAGTTAATGCCTTAGAATGGATAGATCCTTGTCAAAAAGCATTTGATAATATGAAAGAATAATTATTTTACACACCTACCCTTTGTTGGTGTGAGTTTTATACACACCATAGTCATACCGAGGTAGCCTCTAACATTTTGGGATCTCAATAGAGGTGAACTCCAGTCTAGGCCATGAGTTGTAGGTATGAAGTTTATTTCAACCTATTGATGGAATAGTGGGTAGGGCACACAAGTTACTGACAAGGTTTTTAGATGGAGGTGTGGTTTTTGATAGGGGTACTAAATCTTTGCTTGAGTTGGAGGGGTGGTTAGTTGTTAATCTATATTGGGTAGGTCTCAAAACAAAATCAAAAGAAGGGAAGGGTAAGGCAAAAAATAAAGCTTATGTGGTTCGTAGGAACTACTCCTTAGCTAGTTTCTAAAAGGATAAGTACTATTTAAACCTATGTATATTGCTATCATCAATTACACACACATAGTCACACATGACTAAGAAGTCTAAGGAGATAATATGCAAGAAATTCACAAGCCTCAAACAAAGGTTGATTATTTTAGGGAAGTTTTACATGGAATTAATTAGGAGATTATGGTTCAGGCTAGTGAAGTATCTGAGGTAGTTGTTGTACACACAAAAAACTACATCTAAGAAATCACTCATGCACAATCAAAATTATGAATCAATTTAAAATTGACTATCTTAACCAATATATTTACCAATATTTTAGTAGTTTTTTCACACCTAAAAATTATTATATCAATCAAAGTAATCAAGAATCTATTGACAACTTTTGGACATTAAAGATTATTGAAACACACAACCAATGAAAGTAACAACTAATTACATAGAAATTGGATAAAAAATACATAAACACATTTGTTGATCATCAAAACTAATGTTGATCCTATATTAAAAACTCTTTGAAAATAATCTAAGTTAGATTATAATTGATTATATAGACTTAGTGAAAGGGTCACCTCATCTTCCAAGTTAATGCAAGTGATTACATGTGATAATTAAAACATGTAATTTTAACTGTGGTCTAAAACCATATAAAATTCTACTTACAATTGGCCATTTAAAATAGCCTTTGTTAGATTTATGCATCATGTGCATGTGAAAAAATTAAAGGCATTTTTTTAATAATTATAGCTTGAATTGTGTGCAAACTACAAATGGATGCACCATTTACCAAAATTGTAGATGCCTCTTTTTATAGGTTGTGAGAACAACCTATTGATCTTTTATATTAGATACTTTTAATGGAAACATAGACTTTACCAATGTTTTTAAAACCAATAACACTACTATTAATCTTGACCAATATAAACTATGTGTTGCATGCTCTACCTTACCTTTTATAGAATCTAGATCTTCACTTTGAGTCACAATGTTTATCAGTAAATATAGCATAGTCCAAAGATATTTATATTCTATCCATAATGCCCTACTAGATTTTAAAATGTGACACCTATCAACACCTTATTGAGTCTAATACCTTTGAAAATTCCACTTAGGACTCACACCATCAATCTCTTCCATGATGGAATGTGAGTGTTCTACTTGGCATCTCTTAGCCCTAGGACCTTTGAAAATTCCATGTTGATCTCGTACTGTTGATATATTTATACTAGTTTAACATGGTTCATTAGATCTATGCACTAAGATCCCTAATTCTTCCTATAGAAAATTGGATTTGTGTATTGGGCTACCATGATGGTGACTCTTATCACTCTCGTAGAGCTTTGACATTGCAACTCACTCTTGCATCATTTGATCAAATGGGCCCAAGCAATGTGTGATATAGGATCTTGGTTTGAATCCAAATGGATACTTCATGAGATTAAATTTAACATTTTCACAAGTGTTAAATGATGTCTTCATGACCATCAAATGACATTCATGTAAATTTTAAATTTAATTTTGTGAATTAGTCCATTGTTGAGGTTAATTTGAAATTTGTGCAACCATCAAATGACATCCTCACAAACATAAATGACATCCACATGACTGTCAAATTTAATCTCTAAAGTTTAGCACATTGTCAATGTTAAATTTGGCATTTGTGTGACCATCAAATGAAGTCCTCATGATCATCAAATGACATCCATACAATAGTCAAATTTAATCTCATTAATTGACACATGTCATTTTTTTGAGACTCCCTACTTTTTAAAACATAAATGAAAGACTTAGGACATTGCTTTAAAAACATATAAAAAAGACCCTACATGAATATTTTATCTATGATATTAATATTTATGATAATATGACTAGGATCCTTGGCTATAATATTAAATCAAGCTCAAGACATAGTAAAATGCTCTCAAATGTTAGGGCGTCACTTGGTAGTCTAGCCTTTCTTTTAGGGTAATGGTGTGGGGAAATTATTTTAGGACTTATGTAGGGTGAATTATTTTAGACAAAAATGTTCATAATAATTATCCTAAAGGGTTATTTTCTCTTGAATAAAATGTCCAAAGGAATTTGGCCGAAGGGTAGAGAGGGTTGGAAAAAAATTCTTAAGGGAATCGATTGAAGGAAAAAAGGACCAAGACAAAAGTCCTAAAGGGTAAGTCTCAAAGGGAAAAGGTATAGAAAAAAAAGTCTTGAAGGGCATGTGACCACTTCAAAAGGGCTGAAAGGTTATTTTCAAAATGTCTGAAGGGCAAGTGACTACTTCAAAAATGTTAAAAAGGTCACTTTAAAAATTTCCAAAGGGTAGGTTCAAGAATTTCAAAGAGCATGTACCCTTTGTGGGAATTATTTTAGGACTTTTATGTCATAAAAAATGTCTAAAACACAACGTGTGAAGGAAATGGGCTGGGATAAAAGTCTTGAAGGATAAGTTCATAGGACAAAAAGATCGAGACAAAAGTCTTGAAGGGCATGGTCAAAATTGTTGAAGGGTCCACTTCATGGGAAAAATTCCCAAAGGGTACACTTCATAGGTATAATATAAATGGGAAAGGGCCCTTAAAAAAAATTTGAATCGTAACTATAAGAGTTTTGAAGGGCACTTTAAAAAGGCCAAAGGGTATCTTTCAAAAAGTCTAAAGGGCATGTGTCCTTAACAAAACTCTTGAAGGGTAAGTTAGAGGCAAAGGGTCCTTTCAAAAATTCCCAAAAGAATTATTTTAGGGGAATCATTTCATAGAAAATTTTCATAATAATTATCAGTAAGGTTCTTTATTATCTTGAACAAAATGTCTAAATGAATTATATTATCTCAGAGAAAGTGTCTCAGAGAAAATGTTCAAAGGAAAGACTTAAAAGGCAAGGGTGTGAGACAAAAGTCCCAAAGGAAATATGTGGAAGGGCCAAAGGGTAATTGTAAGAGTCCTAATGGAATTATATTGAGTAAAATTGTCATAAAAAAATTCCAAATGACACTTTGCATAAATCCTAAAGGGTAGCATGACAAGGCAAAAGGAGATTTAAAAAGCTCTGAAGGGAAATTATAAAGTGGTGAAAGGTCATTTTAAAATGTTGAAGGGTATTTATAGCTAGAAACAATCTAAAGAGTCTACTTCATAGGGAACTTATCCATGACAAAATTCCTAAAGGATCTACTTCATAAAGGCTTAAGGGAAATTTTAATAAGGCTAAAGGAATAGGTTCAAAGAGGCTAAATGGAAATATCAATTATGTTGGGTAAAATTCTTGTGACAAAAAAGATTGCAGATCAATTCCATGAGAGGAATTATTTCAAACAAAATTTCCACAATAAATTCTTTGATAAAGATAAGTACACAAGAATTCATACGTGGAAAAAATATTGACAAAGAAAATTTGCATAAGCCCCAAAAGTATAAGTCCCAAGAGGATAGAATATGTAGTCCATGAAAACATAAGTCTGTAAAAATTAGCTCAAAATAACAAACTTAATACAAAAAAGATCTAATCTATGGAAACACAATACCAATGCCATCTTACCAAAGTATAAAATGCCAAATCATGATCTTTTCCCAAAAAATTTCAAAAAACACATAAAATAAAGGGCTTAAAATCAAGACAATATTCTAAAAAAGTGGGTCCTCATTTACTGATGGGAAAAAGGGGGTGTTGGGTATAAAAATAGTGAATTACAAGGGGAATACTCCTGAGTATTCAAGAACTTATAAATCTAGTTTAGAATCATAAATCAAACATGAAGTGATCCATAGAAGAATACTTAAATTAGAAACATGAAAGAGACTCCTAAGTTAATTCTCACAACATACTTGCCTTCTAATTTCTTGGATCTCTGTGTGTCAAAACATGTAGTCTATTTAACCCTTGTTATGATGAGTTTTTCAAAGGCCTTGAAGGGGATTTAGGTTTCATTCTAGTATCTATTAAAGCTCAAAAATAAGGGAATTTGAAGCATTGTTCTACTACCAACTAGGCATCCATAGCCTGAATAGAGATACCTTGGGCTCCTTCTCAACTCATGCCATTATTTTATTTTGATAATGATTCTTGGTACATTGACCTTATTTCATCATGTGAGCCTTTTGATTTTTTTTAGATTTTCTTTTGCTCTTTTGAATCCATTTTTTCTTTATTTTATTTTATTTTATTTTTATTTTGTTGCTCTTTTATTCTTGAATGGAAAAGATAAGAGTTAAAACCCCAGTGAGCTGGTATAATTATAAAACAAAACATTACTAGAACATCCCTGCCAACCACATCTATTCCTATAATTATCACTTACAATAGGTATCTTAATGTTATAAGTGCATTTTATCCTATAAAATAAGAAAACTTTATAAATTTGTATGAAGTACTCTGAGAACAACTTCCACATGCCTGGTAAAAATATTCAATTCTGACACCATTCAAAATAATTCATGATTACCCACCTTCATCTTAAAGACTCAAAAACATAGAAATATACCTAATCTATAAACTAGTCCTAAAATGTCAAAATTTTAATTTACCCTTTTTCATAAGTCACAAGCTCAGTTGGTTTGGATTTTAACTTGGTTATAGTTAGAGTAAACACAATTCTGATCATCAAAGAAACAATGAGCAACTAATCTAAGAAAGTAATAAACTAAACTAAGAAATCACTAAAATCTAATCTAGAAAACATGAAATCTAATCTTTGAAAGCAAAAAACTAAAAGTAGGAAAGATTAATCTAGAAAGCAAGAAACTAGTCTATGACATTTAGAAATTTAATCTATGAAATAAGGGAACTTATCTAAGAAAATGGAAAATCTAATATAATCCTATAGATAAAATCATCTATCCTCATTACTCAGTAAAATTAGTAGATGTGGCAGCCCTAAAGTAGTCCTTTAGAAACTAATCATTGATTGGATATGTAAGTTCATTACCTTGGAAGTCTTTTAGATGAAATACATCATTGCCCATGATCTTTGAAATTTGGTATGGTCCAATCCATAATGGGGAAAACTTGGCATGTTGTCCTTTCTTCTCATGGGCCTTATCCCAAAGTAGCACTATATCTAAAATCTTGAATGCTTTGATTTTTACTCTCTTATCAAACTAACTCTTAACCATATGTTGGTGTTTGTTGAATGTCTAGAAGTCTTCAGTCCTTGAATATTCTATTTCTATGATGTCCAACAACTTTGATTCTACTTTATCACTCAATTTAATTTATTTTTGCATAAACTAATATGTGGGCATCTTTAGGATAATAGGGAACATAGGCTTCTGTTCATACACCAGTAGGTAGGGTGAGACTTTAAGGGATAGCTTGTGTCTAGTCCATTCTACCCACATAGCATAATTAAATAAATTATGCCATTCCCTAGGCTTATCTTCAATTGATTTCTTAATTACATTGATCTAATTTTTGTTCATTGATTCTACCAGTCCATTTACCTAAGGGTAATGGTTAAAAGCTAACCTGATGATGATCTCATTGTCGTGTGCCCATTTAGTAAATTTTACTGATATGAAATTTGATCCATTATCATAAACTAGATAAATAGGCATGCGAAATTTGGTTGTTATGTGTCCCTCCAAAAATTTAATCACATATTATTATCTATAATTATTTGTGGCTATGGCTTCTATCTATCTAGTGTAATAATATTTAGCAATAAGCATAAAATTATGGCTTGTTGAGGAATTTGGGTTGATGACACTAATGAAGTCTAAACCCCACTGGGAAAATGGCCTTCCTTCAACAATTGGATATAAAGGCATTATTGCATGCACTTCTGTTTTAGATAAAGCTTGGAATTCGTGGCATGTTATCACATGAGCATGATCATCTTTGAAAACTATTGGCTAGTAGTATCCCATTATTAAGATCTTATGGGTTGTAGTATTCCCAAATGGATGACCATTTCCTATATTTTGATGCAAGTTCTCTAAGATTTTATTGTCTTCCTCTATAGATACACATCTAAGATAAATACCTTCATAATTTATTTTGTAGAGGACTCCCTTATTAATCATGTAATGGGTAGATTTTAGACTCAAAGCTATTTTTCTCTCTCTATTGAGATCAAGGAAATAAATTCATGTAAGTAAATAATGTATTATATAATTATACCATTATCCTTTAGATATTTGAATATCAGTATTGTATCAATATACTATTATCTTTCTCTATTAAGTTATTATTCTCTCTCTATTTCCCTTGAACAATATTTTCATGCTTGATATTTATGTCAAAATATTGTAGCTTGGCCATTCATTTTCCTCATCACTCTCCTAGCTCATTGTGTGATAGTTTGAGCTTGATAGTATGATTAGGTATGATGGTAATGACTTTATTCCTCAATATGTAATGTTGAAACTTATTCATTACTTTTAAAAGGGAAAAGATATATTTATCAATCATAGAGTACCTAAGTTTTACTCATTTTAGATTTGTGCTCATGAACGTGATTAGGTGCTCGGTCTCATCCTTTTTTGCATGATGATAGAAGCAATCAAATTCTCTAAAGTAAATGAGTATAGGTAGAAATACTTACTAAAATATATATTGATAAACACTAGAGCTTGTGATATTACATATTTAATGTCCTTAAAGGACTTTTGGGCTTTAACTATCCATTCTATTTTAGCATCTTATCTAAACATGTCATTCAGAGATCTGACAATCTCTGTAAATCTTGAGATGAAATTCTTTATGAAGTTAATCTTTTTGAAGAATGATTTGAGCTCATTCTTGCTATTTGGTGGCTAAATTTTTCAAATCACTTGAATTATATTTGGATCAATGGTGATCCTATCTTTAGTGATGGTGTGCCCCAAAATTTGCCTTCAGTCACTCTGAATATGCTCTTCTTTGGATTCAATGAAACACCAAACCTTTTGCATCTTTTGAGTATTTAATGTAGGTAACTTATGTGGTCCTTTTAATTCTTTAATAACACCATAAGATTATCCATATGTATGATTATGCATTTTCCTATTAGTCCCTTAAAAGCATGATCCATGGCACATTGAAAGGTAACTCCTACATTTATTAGGTTAAATGGGATCCTCTAGTATGCATAAGTTTCCCACTTCATAGTGAACACCATCTTCATTTTATCTTTATATTGCACAATACCTAATTATAGCCTAAAAACCCATCTAGGAAGGACATTATTTTAGAACCACTTACTATCTATATCACCTCATCTAGAGAAGGTAGGGGATAGTTGTCCTTTTTGCAAGCCTTGTTCGGGTTGTTAAAATTGACACATAATCTGATTTCACCACTCTTCTTTCTTACTGGGACCAAATTGGCCACCCAGGTAAAATGTCAAACTAAGAAGATAATTTTTACATTCAAGCATTTCTCCACTTCTCTCTAAATGAGAAGCTCCATAAAAGGATTGAGTGGTCTTTGCCTCTATCTAAATGGTCTATGATCTAGATTCAAGAGAATCATGTGAGTATTGACCTGTAGGTCATAAACTTTTAGATCTTCATATGTCCAAGTGATGATGTCTCTATATTGAGTAATTAAATCCTTTACTTTTTATCTCTCTTCTAGGGTAAAGCTGAGACCAATATTCACATAATGTAGGATGTGATCATCTCCTATATTTTCTCTTTTGAAATCCAATTCATTTACCTTTGGTTATCTTAGTTGTTGTGCCTAAGTATCTATGTCAAATGGTCTCTCCAAAGAGATCAAGCTAGCTATAATTTGATTCTCTTTGAGATGAAGAATGCCCTCTTTGTCTGATTCCTCTTTACAAAAGTGATTAATGTCCTTATCATCAATGATTTGGGATTCAAATTCCCCAAAATTAATTAGAAATTGGATAATATATTGGTCATCATCAAAGACTTGGAAATTTTCTACATTATCTGGAATAGAGTTGTATAGTACCAATTCAATGGAAAACTTCTTTACCTTTTATTCTTATAGTGGTTATAGATTAGAAACAATAGTAGATAATGAATTAGTGATCTGATTTTGTTATTTGGGAAGGGCTACTATGTTGAAAGCTTTAAATCTTTTAATAAAGTCCCATGTTCTGTGCATGTATCTTTTCAAATATGATAGCTTACATTGATATTTTTTTTTTGATTTGGTTTACTACCAGCTCTAAGTTGCCAAATAATGATATCTACTTCACATTATTATTGAGTGAAAACTATAATCCCAAAATTAGAGCCTCATACTCATCTCTATTATTAGTGCATGGAAATTGCAATCTATATGTTGTCAATAATTTATTACCTTATGGATCAACCAGCTCAATTCCCATGCTTGATCCTTGCTTAGATCTATCACCATCAAAGTGTAGAGTTCATAGTTGATTGGAACCTTTAGGTTATAGTATTTATACTTGATTATGTGTAGTAAAAGTATAAATACCAAGGCTGGGTGAGTCATACTTTACCTCTTCATTATTAACATTGAATTTTCCAATGGGATACTTCATTCTTAGCCCTTTATCAATTCTAATTTGATTTGCAGCTCCTCTCCATGGTAGCCAAATATGAGAAAAGTTTGTAGAGATATATCCATTGAGAATTTTGTACCAATCCCTACTCAATAGTAGACCATATCCTTTATCTATATCTACCACTATAATATCGATGGTCATCTAGACTCTTGGCTCAAACACTACTTAAATGTGTGCATTGTTTAATTCTCCAACTACTAAGACCACTATCTTATCCAATTGAGAAACTATCCTCTTTGAAGGATTGGATATGAGACCAATATTTTGACATATAGATGTAGTCATGATAGTTGTAGATGCTCTTGAATAAACTAAATAGTTATGAATGTTCTTACCAAATTCTTAAATAGTCAATAGAAAGGATAAAATTTTTGGCTTACTCTTGTAGATGACATTGGTGTTAGATGTTTTCATTTTATCTATGAATAATTTCACTTTCTCCATAGGTTCCTTTCTAGTAATGAACTTATAGAGAATCTCCTTCTATTCAGTGATCTAAGCTAACTCATGAAGATTTATATTCACCTTGATCTTATTCATATCTTCAAAAATATTGTATCATCCTCTACTTAGATCTTTTTTGATCTGCTACTAGTCACTCCCCTTTGGATGGAGTGGATTATTGTCTACTTTGGGACTAGGAGGAATCATTGTGGTATCTAGAGTAGTTGATTTTATGAGTGGTTAATTATTACTTAGATTATAGGTACCTCTTTGTAATTGTTATAACATGTGAACTTTGTCCATGTTGTCTTCAGACTCATTCTCACATTCACCTATAAAAGGAAGCTCATGAGTTTCAAAGAACATGGTAGTGTTGGAGGAGCTAGGATATGGATGATGCTTGGTAGATTATACATCTGATCTTGTCTAACCATCTCTCTCTAAAAGATTTCAAATTTTGTGCAAAACTCAACACAATTGAGCTCACCATACTTAAAATTATTATGAATTATACACCAATTGGGAAGATCTATTTCTACTATATTTATCTCTAGAAGCTTATTAGGTTGTTCAAGCCTGTTGAATGATCTATTATATCTCTAGAATCTAGTAATCTAATTTCCAATTGGGCTATCTGCATTGGCCATATTTTTTTGCATATTCAAGAAATCATTGCTCAACTTTTGAACCATCTTCTAGATAGAATCCAATTCTAATTTTATGGAGTTTTTAACTTGTAGAATAACAGTCAGAAGTGTAGCTACTTTTTAAAACTACTAATAACCATTATCCATTACATGATTTTTTAAGTAGTTGAAATTTAACTGTGTTGTTTGTGTCAATGAAGGTAGTGTATATAAATGGTTCTAATTGAATTCTGGGAGGTTATATCCTACATGTAAAACTAGATTTAATGTTGTAAAACCATTATTGACATTTGAGGCTCTCGACATATAAGGATTGATCTATCTATCTATGTTGATATACTCTTTGGATACTGGTGACAAAGTGTTAGTTATAATTACTCTTCTTAATAACATAACAGTGATAGGGTCCAAAGTGGTCTTATATATTTCCAATATTAGTGCTACCTCTAGTTTATACTTTGGGGTTAATTAGTTGTACATCTTCTACCGTATTATGTTAAAAGCGTTGATGGGCTCATTAGGTTCTCTTTTCATGATGATGATGTGCCAGTATACCAAACTAAAATTTGTGACCTATCCAAACTATACAAGAAAATCTTCTTAACATTCATCCCAAATAAGTGATAGAATGTTTAGTTAAATTTAAATACTAATCATAAGCAACATCCATCAAATTAAAAGGTAATAATCTTCATGCAACAACCTCATCTATGACATTCATTAGTCATAAAGTAGCTTTAACTAATTTTATATGCTCCTTCGATATCTTTGCTCCTAAAAGAGAAAAAGATGGCAAGTAATTTATGGGATTCTAAGGCAAATCATGTACATCTCCTAGGATGGTGATGGAAAATACAACTAACTAGGGATATTACTAAGCCATTGGTTGATTAATAGGTAAAGGGTTCCTTATAATTAAGGGGTTCCCTACTAGAGGAGGATTGTTCTAGACTAGGGTTGTTGGCACAGTTTTAGGTCTCTTATGATTTGTCAAAGGTAAGACCAACAAATTGGCCTAGGAATTAGATCTGGTCATTCTCTTAGGTGACTCTAGTATAACTCTACATAAAGGATAACTACTACTATCAGAGGTGTTTCCCCTCCTTCTAGTACCAATTAACTATTTGTGTAGGTTTTATACACACCATAGTCATAATGAGGTATCTTCTAACATTTTAGGATCTCAATGGAGGTAAACTCCACTCTAGGGCATGAGTTATAGGTATGTAGTTTATTTCAACTTGTTGATGGAATAGAGGGTAGGGCATGCAAGTTATTGACAAGTTTTTTGGATGGAGGTGTGGTTTCTAATAGGGTTAGTGAATCTCTACATGAGTTAGTTGGGTGGTTGGTTGTTAATATAGAGTGGGTAGGTGTCAAAACAAACTCAAAAGGAGGGAAGGAAAATGTAGAAATTAAAACTTATATGGTTTTTAAGAACTACTCCCTAGTTGGTTTCTAAAAGGACTAGTGCTATCTGAACCTATGTTTATTGTTAGCATGAATTGTACACACAGATTCAGACATGGCTAAAAAGTCTAAGGAGATAAATATGTAAGAAATTCATAAGCCTCAAACAAAGGTTACTTATTTTAGGGTAGTTGTTACACACCTTTAATTACAAGATTATGGCTCAGGCTAGTGAATTATCTGAGGTAGTTCTTATACACACAAAAAAATTACATCCAAGAAATGACTCACTCACAATCAAAATTATGATTCGATTTGTACTTGAATATCTTAACCAATATATTTACCAATCTTTTAGTAGTTTTTGAACACTTACCAATTGGTATATCAATCAAAATAATCAAGAAATTTTTCATATATTTTGCACACTAAAGATTATTGAAACATACAACCAATGAAAGTAACAACTAATTACATAGAAATTGGATAAAAAATACACAAACACATTCATTGATGATATAAATTAATGTTGATCTTATATTAAAAAATTCTCTAATAAATATCCAAGTTGGATTACAATTGATTATATAGACTTGGGAAATGGGTTACCTCGTCCTCCAAGTTATTTCAAGTGATAATTAGAACATGTACTTCTAATTGTAGTCTAAAATTGTATAAGAGTCTACTTATAGTTATCTATTTAAAATAGCCTTTGCCAAATATATACAACATCTACATGTGAAAAAGATAGGGTAAATTTTTTATAATTATAGCTTGAATTATATACAAACTATAAATAGATGCACCATTTACCAAAACTATAGATGCCTCTTTTTATAGGTTGTGAGAATAACCTATTGATATTTTAGATTAGCCACTTTTAAATGGAAACTCAAAATTTACCAATGTTTTTAGAACTAATGGAACTAATATTAATCTTGACCAATATAAACTATAAATTGCATGCTCACTCATGCCTTTTATATAATTTGGATCTTCAATTTTAGTCCCACTATTTGTTGATAACTATAACATAGTCTAAATATCATTATGTTCTATCCATAATGCCCTTATAGATTTAAAAATACAATACCTATCAACACCTAATTGATTCTGGGACCTTTAAAAATTCTACTTAGGACTCACACCATTGATTTCTTACATGATGGAACATGAGCATGCCACTTGGTAGATCTTGGTTACAAGACCTTTGAAAATTCCATGTTGATCTTGAACCATTGATCTATTTTTATTAGTTTAATGTGGTTCATTATATCTATATACTAAGCTCCTTACTTCTTCCTGTGGGTCATTAGATCTATGAATTAGGCTCCCATGGTGGTGACATTTGTCACTCTTGTGGATCTTTGACATTTCAACTCGTTCTTTTATCATTAGATAAAATGGGCCTTAGTAACACATGTTGTAGGATCTTGGTTTGAATCCAAATGAATACTTCACAAGATTAGATTTAACATTTTCATGACTATCAAATGACATGTTCATGACCATAAAATTATGTCCATGGAATTATCAAATTTAATTTCATGAAATAGTTCATTACCAAGGTTAAATTTGACATTCAGGTGACCATTAAATAACATCCTCAAAATCATCAATGATTTTTATGTGACTGTAAAATTTAATTTTAGAGGTTTATCTTATTTCTGATGTTAAATTGGACATTCACATGATTGTCAAATTATGTCCTCATGATTGTCAAATGATATCCACATGATAGTCAAATTTAATCTCATCAAGTGACACATGTCATTTCCTCATCACTCTTTACTTTTGTAAACATAAATGAAAGACTTATCATAATGTTTTGAAAACATATAAAAAGGACCCTACTTAAATATTTTGTCTAAGGTTTTAGTATTTATGAAAATACAAATAGGATCCTTGGATAGAATTTTAAATTTAGCTCAAGACATAATAAAATTCTCTCTAATGTCAGGGTACCACTTGGTAGTTTGGACTTTCTTTCAGGGTAATTATTTGAGGAAATTTTATTGAGTCTTATGTGAAGGAAATTGTTTCAAACAAAATGTCTATAATAATTCTCCTGAAGGGTTGTTTTCTCTCCAAAAAATATCCAAAGGAATTTGGTCGAAGGGTAGAGAGGGCTGGAATAAAAGTCTTGAGGGAATTGGTCAAATGGAAAAAGGCCTAGAATAAAAGTCTTGAAGGTTAAGTCTCAAAGGGAAAGGTATAGAGTAAAAATCCTAAAGGGCATTTGACCACTTCAAAAGGGCCAAAAGGTCACTTTAAAAATATCTGAAGGACAAGTGGCCACTTCAAAAATGCCAAAAAGGTCACTTTCATTTAGAAAGTCTGAAGGGCATGTGCCCTTTAGGGGAATTATTTCAAGACTTTTTTATCAAAAAAAATTGAAACATAAAGTCTGAAGGAATTCACCTGGGACAAAAGTATTGAAGGATAAGTTTGTAGGGAAAAAATATCTAGACAAAAGTCCCAAAGGGCATGGTCAAAATGGTCAAAGGGTCTAATTTATGGTAAAAAATGCCCAAAGGTTCTACTTTGTAGGTATAATCTTAATGGGAAAAGGAACTTACAAAAGTCTCAAAGGGTAACCATAAAATTCTTGAAAGAAACTAATAAAATGTCGAAGGGTATCTTTTATAAAGTTCAAAGGGTATGTGTCCTTAACAAAACTTCTAAGGGTAAGTCGGAGGCAAAGGGTCCTTTTAAAAATTCTCAAAAGAATTGTTTTAGGGGAATCATTTTGGAGAAAATGTCTATAACAATTATCCCAAAGGGTCTTTATTCTCTTGGACAAAATGTCTGAAGGAATTCTATTGGATGAGAGAAAGTGTCTCAGATAAAATATCTATAGGAATGGCTCAAAAGGTAAGGGTGCGAGATAAAATTCTTGAAGGAAATGTGCAAAGGGGCCGAAGGGAAATTGTAAGAGTCCTGAAGGAATTCTATTGAGAAAAATGGCCATAAAAAAGGGGCTAAAGGACACTTTTCAAAAATCCCAAAGGGTAGGTTGGCAAGGTAAAAAGGGATTTCAAAAGCTTTGAAAGGAAATTATAAAGTGGTGAAAGGTTATTTTAAAATATCAAAGGGTCTTTCTCGCTAGAAACAATCTAAAGGGAATAATTCATAGGGAATTGATCCATTATAAAAGTACTAACATATATAATTCATAATGGCCAAAGGAAAAGTTAAATAAAGATAAAGTAATAGGTTCAAAGGGGCTAAATGGAAATGTCAATTATGTCAATCAAAATGCCAATGGTAAAAAAAGCCTACAGATCAATTCCATCAAAGGGATTAGTTTAGATAAAATGTCTATAGAAATTTATCTAATAAATATAAGTCTACAATAATTCATACTTGACAAAAATCTTTAAAAAAAACAATTTGAATAATCCTTGAAAGAATAAGTCCCAAGAGGATAGCAAAGATAGTTCATGAAAACATAAGTCCACAACAATTAGGTTGAAGTAGCAAATTTGATATAATAAAATATTTAGTCTATGGAAACATAATACTATTGCCATCTTGCCAAAGTATAAAATACCAAATCATGATCTTTTCTCAAAAAAATTCAAAAAACACATACAAGAATGGGCTCAAAATCAAGACAATATTTTGAAAAAGTGGGTCCCCATTTCTTGATGGGAAAAAATGGGGTGTTGGGTACGACACCCTTCATCTACCTTCAAATGATCAACTGTTGATATTTTATACCTCTTCCACACCCATATCAATTAGGGTAATGCTTTCCTAATAAGATGATACTGGAAGAGAATACACTATATAATATATCATTTGAGGCCTCATTGAGTATGATAAATGTTATACAAAAGTTGAACATGATTATCTTGTCATATATTTTATTTCTAAAAAAGTTTGACATTATATGATTTATCAATCACTTAAATTATCATTCATTATGATCCCCTTCATCAATTCTTCTCCAAAGCCTTTCTTCTTAGAGATATAATTGGCAAGTGGATGGTCCTTCTCATGGAGTTTGATCTCCGTATTATTACCCAAAAATCTATCAAAGGAAAAATCATTGCTAATCAACTTGCTACAACTCCTATGCGAGCTACTGATCACCTTCAAGATAGTCTTCCTAATGAAAATATTCTCTATATTAAAGGTCTCAACCAAGCCATATATCTTAAATATTACTTTCATAAATTCATTGCTAACCTTGAAGAAATTAATATAGAAGAGTTCTTTATCTTCCCTGACACTACTAAATCAAAATTGGTTATCAAATAACTTCCTAAAGTTAATGTTGATTTACACAAAGATACTAGGACCTTTCATTTTGATGGTGATAAATGAATTTAAGGATATGGGGAAGGTTTTATCCTTATAATCCCTCATTGAAAAATTATCCTATTGTAATTTTGACTCACATTCAATGTCACTAACAACATGGCAAAGTATAAAGCTTTAATCACAGGAATGAGATCAACCCTTGATCTAGATATCTAATATCTGCATGCTTTAGGTGACTCCCAACTCATTTTTCACCATGTCAATGGTGAATATAAAGGAAAAATTATAAATATCATTTATTATCATCAAATCATAACTACCCTCACTAAATATTTTATTTTTTTTATCATTGAGCCTATCCCTCAAGATCAAAATTCTATTGTTAATTTCCTTGCTTCTTCAACGTCTCTTTTCATCCACACTAAGTTATTACCAATCCCAATTTTCTTATCCAAATAATAAAATCACCATTTTCTATTCAACCACAATATTTTCTCATCTACAACATTGAGGCCATCACCATTCGACAAAGCCCATGCTATAAATATATTATTTAATTTAGTGAATATTGAACTTATCCTCCAAACTTTGATTCTTATGAAAATACTCACATTCATAAACAAGATTTTAAGTATGTCTTTCGATATAACATCCTACATTATTACAATGTTGAAGTTACCTTACTATGTTATGTTATGATCTAAAAGGTTCCTCTTTTTATTGAATAAACACATGTGGGTATTTGTGGTGGCCACTGTAGTAGACATGCTCCATCCTATAAATGCTTACATATGGGATAATTTTAGCCCACTCTTGAAAAGTATGCCATAAAATTTTATAAAAAGTTCACTTCTTTCTAGATTCATGATGATCTAATTCATACACCTTCATCCAATATTTAAATCATCAAATCTCCCTAGCCATTCTCTATGTAGGGATTAGATCTCATAGGCAAATTACCTCAATCTCAAGACATGTATTTATAATCATAACCACCAAATATTTTACCAAATGGGTCAAGGTTATGCCCCTTGTCAATGTCACCAATACCATCATCTCAAAATTTATCTTAATCAAATCATTTTCCATTTTAGTGTCCCTCATACTATCATTTTTTACAATGGTGGAAAACAAAGATGCCAAACAACTCTATGCTAAATTTAAAATAAATCAAAAAATTTACACATACTACCATATATAATGTATTATCCAAGTTGAGGCCATAAATAAAATTCTCTAAAAGATAATTTGTGAAACCCACATAGATTGTCATCTTCATTTGTATCACATTCTTTGGGCCTATTGCACTAACATACACGCTGCCACTAGGGCAATGCCATTTTCTCTAATCTACAGTTGAATCAATCCTTCCATTACAATTTGAGCTTACTTCTCTCTATATATCTCTTCATGTTATCATACTTGATGAATAATTATATGAATATCACCTTCGTGTTCTTGATCTCATTGATGAACACCATCTTTCTGATTTACAGCATAATAAACAAGCTAAAATTCACATGTTTAATGTTTGTGATCTTATCCTTAAATTAGACTACACTCATGAAAAATAAGAAAAATACTTAAAATGGTGGGGGCCATATTTAGTCAAATACATTCTTAGTCCCAACACCTATCCCCTTCAAACCAATGAAGGCCATATTTTTAAAGATCCCACCAATGCACAATTTATTGAGAAATATTTTCCATAAATCCTTCCCTTATTTTAGTGATTTATGTATGATATCAATCTAACACCTTTTGTAGGATACTTATATTGGTCTCACCCTCTATAATAGTTCTCTCTTTTTAAAAACTATGGATAGGATGTGGTCATCCTCATGAGTTGTAATGTAAAACTGTGGATAGGACTCGGTCCTCCTCATGATGTCCTTTTGTCTTATTTATTTTCATATATTTCCAACACTTTTTAGAACCACTTGGGTTTATATTTTTATGATTTTCATTGTAATACCATGAATAATACTTGGCCTTCCTCAAAAATACCATCTTTATCCCATCTATTTTTCACATGCTTTGCATACCCTCGTGGGTTTCTCTTTTATGAGTTTTAGTGTAAGACCATGGATAGGACCTGACCTTCCTCATTAAATCACCATATTTTCCTTCCTTTTCTAGAATGTATTTTGCAATGGTTCTAATCTTTTTATCCTTTTTCTTAACTTTAGCTTTTGTTTCTTTTCTTAGATCACATTTTAACAACAAACTATGTTAGCATTTTTCTGAAACTTCCCTCATTTTTATGATAAAGAATCACACTTTTACCATTATTGTATCCCTTTTTTTTTCCCTTTTCCACATTTTTTGAAATTTGAAGTAATTAAAATTGTTTCAAGTTTCATTTCTCTTTATTTCCTTCCTTCCACTCCACATTTGATAAAATAAGGTTGAAGTTAAGATAACACTTTTTTTACCTGAATTTGTGAGACTCCTAGACACCATATTCTTTGGGTTTCTCTCTTAGCAACCAAGCCCCACATATTCAAATGAAAGCCATATTTATCACCCATATTTGGTTTTCTAAATACATATGCATGAGTAATATAAAAATCCATCAATAAAGTGAAAATCCAAATCATTTAAAAATGAAAGACAATAATATATAAAAGGCAAAATACAAAATTTCAAAAGTCACAATCACACCAAAATGCATGATTCCAAGAACATGTCTTATTTATAATTGAATCTCAAACTCAAAAGTTTACCTCAAAATAGATCTGAGGTCCATTGGAGTATAGTAGGCTAGTAGATTAGAATAGGATAATTCAACAAACTTTATGGTGCTACCTAATTTCTCACATAAGTATCCAATCTTCACAGTAGATCAATGGCTCTATAAAAGGTCCTAAAGAAAGAGGAACAAATTATGTGAAGGTAGGTCCATTTTAATTTTCATGAATATATCCTTTATTGTATTATTTACATACTTCATTTATTGACATAAGACTTGTGTGGCTAAGAGAAGTTTTTTAGAGTCCTTAAGGCTGAAAGTCCTCTTATTTTGACAAACTTAATTTGAGTGTCTTAACTTTGATAGAGAGTTCCTTTACCTTGGTTTTTCCTTCTTTCTCCCCTCCACTCATTTCATCTTCCCCTCTGATATGCCAAGCTTGATTCTAAATGTATTTTTGTTATTCTATATTTCCTTCTTCACATCTTAAAAACATGTTAGCACTATTTTGTTTCACTTTTATCTATCTTTAGAATAAAACAATATTGTTGAGAAACTATGGATTACTTTATTTGCACCATGGATCTACATTTATAGATGTGCTTGATTTTTTTTACTATTTATTATTATTGTACTACCCCTTTTTTGTTGACACCTAAGTCCTTTCTACTTTCATGCACTTTTTCCATTATTGAGTGAGGTTGGCTTATTACTTCTCACTCACCAATGTTGTTTTTATTTTTATTCACCTTTTTCCATTGATGATTGAGTAAGGATTGTTACTACTGACTCACCAATGTTACTTTATCATTTTTATTGTCCATATTTGTTTAAGTAAGGATTTTTACTAATTTTACATTGATATTTGATTACCATTTTTTACATGTATCCTTGTTTTGACTAGGTGAGTTTTCCTTTCTTACTTAAGCTTACTTGTTTGATTTTTTTGGTCTTTAGTAGCCTTGGATTTTTGGTTACATGATTTACTCTAAATTTGAATTGGTAATTTGGTTTAACTTAGCACTTCTCACCTGAGATTGCCAAATTTCCAAGTAGGTCTCATCCATATAGCATCAATTATCTTAGATTTCTTGCATTTGTTTGTTTTTAATCTTTAGCTTTAAATTCTTGGGTTTGTCAAAAGTAGTTTATGTGCCCTCCATAATCAAAACTACAAACATAATAGGCAATCATCTAATGATAATGATAAGTTAATGTACACATATATTTAATTTTTCAATTATTTCCATTTCAGTCATTTACTTTCAATTATTTTATGATTAAAAATATTGTAACTTTTTTTTAGTCTTGGCATTGTGTATTATTATGTTATTTCTCGAAGCACCATCCCCTATTGCACCTTTGTAACATAGGATGAGCTTTGAGTTGGGAATATGTATACACATAATATTTTCAAAATTTATCAATTATTGATACTTTTAATCTTTCAAGAACCCATCGAATCTTAATATATTTGAGTGTACACCTTAAGGGGTGCATCAAGAAAGGGGAGGGAAGATCATTGGTGCTTTATAGGAATTTTGTCCCTTATTGCCACTTATTATCAATCCAAATAGCTCCTAAAAACATTACCCTAAGATTTGCCTCCTATTTTTCACCATCTTCTAGTTATTTACCACATTCATTATCCCTTCCATAACCTAAAACCTTTTTTGATGATTTACATTACATATTCAACCCCATCAACCTTATACTCTTATTGATAAAAATTATTAGGTTTTACGTCAACCCCTAGCTAACCTAGTCCATGACCTAATTTTTTTTTGTCAATAATGATATTAGGTTGATTGGGTTTATTTTATCAGCCTAAACTTTTAAAAAAGATTAGGGTTAGATCTGCTTATATAAACACATCCAATTTTTCCATTCTTAAAGAGTTAACAAGAGTTAATTTTCATTTTTGCTTCTTTATAATATGTTCTTCCACCATTATACTTTAGGATTCTTAGCTTAGGGTTTCTACTTGGAGAATAATATTATTTTATGGATAAGTCTTAGATTCTTTGACCTTTATTAGTGATCCTTACAAACCACAACAACCTATTGTGAAGAACATTTGGCTAAGGGGGAGATTGAGCTTGACGGGTTCATATTCAAGGTAAGTATCTTTAACTTTGCTCATCTTTTTAATATATAAAAGTATAATAAGTAATGACATTTGAATATATTTATCTATCCATCAATTAAGGTCTTACCTAGACATAGCTTAATTAAGATTCTCTTGTACATGTGTACTTTTATGTTTAATAACCCCATTTAAGCCACAAGCTTTGGTGAGCACTATATTAGAATTTTTGTTTTACTTGTTATTAGTTTAGTGAAAACATAGGACCTAGTTAGGGTTATTATGTAGTTTTTATTAGATGCAGGATTTGGAACCTTCCCTAGTGAATTTATTTTGGTAATAGATCCCTTAGCTAGGTCTAGCAGATCAATCTTGGTCATGACCCTAATTATATAATGTATCCCCAATTAGAAGTATAAGTAAGATTTATCTTCTCCAAGATAGGATTGATTTATAATTCTATTTCATTTCCCATTGCATAAAAAATATACTAAAAAATGCTAGTACAACTATTTCCACATCAAAACCTAACAAACATAAACACCCACTAATTAAACCAAAACCTAAGGACCAATCATCCTATTATTATACAATAATTTGGATTAATAAGTGAGATCAATCTACCTAAGATATAAATTTGAGATATAATTCAAATCAATATATATATATAGCATTAAAGCATACATTTTAATGTAAATTATTGACAAATAATTCTACTTATTTGATAATGCCATATGTTAAATATGGAAAGTACAAAAGAGATCATGATACTTATATATTTTTTGTTGATTATCTAATTATGAATATATTATGGAAGTGTAAATCAAGGATAATCATGTGTGTGGTTGATTTGGTTCAAAAACATATTTGTTACCTGTGTTAGGTCAGTTCTATAGGATCAAGTTAGTATCACTAGTAAATATTAACCTATGTGGAAGTGTGGCTATGTTTCTTGATATATTTCTATAATCTCAAATCTTGATGACAAGATAAAATTATTAAATCACCCTTATTTTCCTTGAAACCCTAGATGTTCTTATGAGGGATAAAAACTAGTAAAATTGGGGGAAGTGTAATGATCTAAGTTAACACTAATCACCCACATCATTATTTTTTCATTACCTACATAGACATACATAGATCTCGCACCTAGTTTGGTTGTGTAATTGTGATCCTTAATTATGTATATACAACTAATGATTAGCTTTGACACTTGATAATGCTTTTTTTGACATGGATTTTGAGTGAATTAGACTTGAATTATGACTAATACTAGTGATAAGTATGAAAATAAGGAAGAATAGGATATATTTTCTTAGTTTACAATAGTTTACAAATGTGCAATAGATAAGTGCTAGATCCTTTTTAATAAGACTTACATTTTTTATATATGGATCCATTTGAGTAATTTCTCATACCACCAACATGTTAGGCTTATGTATCAATCATAAGGATGGATTTTATTCTATTAAATCATGTTTATTTGAAGTGGGAAGGTTCTAAATAGTTTGGGATATTATAGACTATAAATAATGATTGTAACCATCAGAGTTAATTTGTGTACATCTGGACTAATCTTAAAGTTTGGATATGCCTATGCAATATATTTGATAGGTTTAAAATAGATAGTGAGGTTCTTATAGATGTTTAACAAAAAAAAGTTAGATTCATAATATATCATGAATAAGTGAGAGGATGATTGATTATGACTTTGTATTGGTGCTCAAGTCATGTGTGGTAAATATTTTTCAATCTTGCCATCATCAAGTACTAAAGAACATATTTTAGTATCTAAAAATTCCCATTTTTATTCTAGTAATGGAATTTATAGAGTAAAAGTATAAATTATGCATGAGTGTGTACAACACAATTTGCCTTGTTTGGAGATGGCTTTAAATGTGTATATTAACTCCATAGAAACCTAAAATGAGAATGAATTAGTCAATATCCATATGTGAAATATGAAATCTAAAATTTAAAATTCAAAAATCAAGGGTCAAATTAAACATGTCTTGGTGAAAAGCATGTTTCCTTCACATATTTTTGGAGATGATGCTTCCTCATATATGCATTTTATATTTAGAAGTGATAATGCCCCAAACTTGTGTAATTATATATGATCTTGAGATGGTAAGGAAACATGCCCCAACCCTCATGAATGTGGGAAAAGTAAATTACTAACCCAAAAAACTATGCAAGAAAAAGCTAAAGAGAATTGATCAAGAAATGTTCAACTCCAAAATAAAACACTATGCAAGTAAATGAGAGAGCCAGTCAAGCAAAGTTCACTCATAAATGAATCAAACATTTAAGATGGCTTATAGATTCAAATGTTAATTTTTTCTCTAGTTTGATCAATTTTTATGCATGTAAAACAATAATAATTATCGTAAAGGAATGGAAATTATTATTCTCCCACCATGTACACAACCTGTCATAAGTGTGATAGTTTTATTATATATGTGCATGAACTAGTATCATGCCCACTTGAATCTATATGATGAATTTGAGAATATGTACCACAAATTTAATGTGAATGTATATCTTTAAAACTTTATTCCTATAATTTTTTTGTGCATATGATCAATCAAGCATATAAACCCAAGTGTGTATGAATCTATGCTTATATGTTTTTAAACTAAATGAATATGCATAACATATGCCCCTATACTATGTATCAATGAGAAAAATTTTATCATGTATTTGAACTATTCTAATATTTTTACCTAAATCTATGAAATTTATAAAACATGTACTATGGTCTTATTTTTTTGTTATAGAGGATTATGTATCTAAGGCAAGATCATTAAAATGCCCCCTTTTGAGATGAGGGATGTATCCTATAGGTCACTCATCTCAAAATAATAATGACTTGTATGATGTCATGTATAAATATAACATTATGTAATATCATTTGACCACATGAAAAATATGTCATTAAATATTTTATCTAATAACATATGGAATACATGGATTGTAAGTGTCATGTATATATATTGTTGTGTCCAAATATACCACCATTTAAAAAAAATTAAATAGGGACCCACTTTGTTAGATAGTTTTCCTTCTTTCGGATCTATGAGGTAACCTAAAATTACTTCCTGAGAATTAAACTGGCATAACAACACTTTATTATTACAAACCAAATCGATGCTTAATCTTATCTCTAGTTACATATCTATCCTTTTGTTTATTTAATGCATTTTTATCTAAGTCTTTTCATATTATAATGATTCATGAAGTTTGCTTGTTTAATATAGAGGCATGATGGGTTTTTTAGACTAACCAACTTACATGTTTGTCAAGGTTTTATCATTTTGTGTTTTATATTATGTATATGGTTCTTTAATTATAATTATTTTTACTTTTCACCCAAACCCTTGTTGAGTCACCAAATCTTGCCATGTGGAATTCACTTACTCTCTCAGATCCTCAAAGGCAAATTAATTATGATTTATAATTCAATGTTCTAAAATCAATTATGTCACTACATGTCATGATATCACTCACTTAGTAATTAATAGATTGAATTTTAGTGTATGAAAGTCCTAAAAATATAAAAATGGTGATAGTTGTCCATGTGTCATGATCTTATAGACACGATGACTAATAGATTAAATTTTAGTGTACAAAATTCCTAGGGACAATGGAGTAGTGATAGTTGTCAATGTGCCATGATCTTATATACCCATAGATATAAAAGTAATCCAAGAAGTTTTAAGGCCCCTAGGTGAGTGAAGCATTGATATATATCTATGTGTCATTGTCTCACTCACCCAGAGCCTAAACTATGATAAAAAGGGGTACATGACTCTTGAGGCCAATAACATGGTGAAAAACCTTCATGTGCCATGATTTTACAAGATAAAGGTAATAAATAAATTAGTTTCCAAAGAATGATCTTTCTTAATAGTAATGTTATTCTCTTCAGGAAAGTAAAATGTCAGTAAGTGTCAAATGGAGGTGACAAAACACTCAGATAAAAAATAAGGGAAGCCACCTAGTGTCAAGGACTATAAAAGGTGATGAAACTTCACTAGGAAAATTTAAAATAATAAAATATAAGAAATTAAATAAATCCAAGGCCATTGTTAGTAGAGGTTCCATGAAATACTCTAGAACATTATAATTATAGAGATAGATTTCATAATGGGGAGAAAACAAAAACCATAATTGACTAAATAAACTATAATTCATCATTTATAAACAAAATTAAACATACATGTCAAGAAGAACACAACTGTAATGAAATTCTGACCATAACGTAATAACATATGTTAACATATTAAAGAAAAATAGAGTATTTACTATGCACTAGAAATATGTAAAAGATGATTAGGAAAACCATATCATAATGATTTTATTAATATCTATCAACACATTAGAATAATATTCTATTACATTAAAGTGTTATATATAGCCTTTTACAATTAGTTGTCTCTTCACATTCTAGCCTTTATAGATATAAAAGTAAAGACTCTTTGCATTATTTTATTACCTAATTAGGCTTCTCAGGTTGAATACATACAATTTTATACAAAAGACAAAAATATATACTTTGCACATGTGTCCATATATTATACTTTGTGATTTTACCATGCTTTAATCCACATTTAACACTTTGTTAGTATTAAATGTTTAGCTCATCTCGAGACAAAGTCATAACCTATTCTAAACTAAATTAAAAATATGATCCATAAACAAAAGTCATAGTAATCATTACAGGTGTTGTTTACTAGTTTTTACCCTTTATATACTACTTATTCACCCGTTCAAGTTTTCAACTAAGTAGCATACTAACCTACCATCCTTTCAAGTTTTTAATAGACTAGCTTAACTAGATGGCCACCCTTTATAGGTTTTTTAACTAGTATATCCCTAATCCTAATGTTTAGGCTATCTTTGAAAATTGAAAAATTCTTAAAGTCATAAAATTAGAATGCACATTTCATACTATTATGGTGGTGAACTTTGACTAGGCTACTATATAAGTTATTGCATTTGTTTGGTTATTGATCTAATAGCTTATGGTGCACCCAATGGTGGAGTTTATTGTTGAGATTGTGCCTTTAAATCCATATTTTTCTTATATATAATTGGATAGAGTTACTATGGAAGAATGAATTGCATCTCATCTATTATTTGGGCAAAAGTCGAATCGACTTGAAATAGATCCTATTTAAGAATTTTCAAATATATGAGCACTTTACAAACCATGGAAAGAATTATATATAGAGGCATATAAATCACCATCATATTTTTCACATATTCATCCTTCAAAATTGTGAGTAATGATTTGAAATTAGATCATTTGAGTTAGATATCCAATATGATCTCATCCAATCTATCTACAATCTTTTAGGCTTGAATGTTTGCAAAGGTATTGAGTATTGTTTCAATATGCCAAACTTATAATTTTTTCATTGCAACATCCTTATAATCTATAAGTTTCTTTAGTTCCCTACCCATTTCTTCTATAATATCCATCTGGTCATGTATTACCACTTTACTTTTATCTATAGTGGAAAACTTAGGTTTCATAGTAATTAAGGACTGATTAAGATGTTGTCTATAATTTAGCATATCTTGGGATATCTACTTAGCCTATTTCATAACGATATCTAAAATTTGCTCATATTCTTCAATAAATTCATAGATAATTTATGTTTCATTATTTATATCATGACCTTACATGCACAATGTGAGCACTTTCTACATGTCTACGAAATCCTTTGTAAGCTATGTCAAAAGAGTAGTGAATTAATTATCCTCTAACATTACTTGATCACCTATAACCTACATAACTAATCTACAATAAGTTTTATTTATTAATTTTAATTCCTTTACTAATTGATTTTATACTTTGGCTTTTTCCTTACACAACCTTAGAACTTCCTGATATAATTTTGAATCCTTATGTGCAATCAACTCATAAAATGCAACTATGCCTTCAATTTGATTTAATAGTAGTATTTGAGTGACATCCAAATATGTTTCCATCATATTTGTATCAAATGTCATGGATTTGGGTGCTAGTGTCATAGGAGCTAGTGTAAATTAAGTGAGTAGAAGCAAGAAGGTGGTTCATCGAGTTGATGTTGTTGGGATATCCCAAAGCCATTAGTTAGAGCTCTATGGTTTGGGTTGTGACACCTTTTTTGTGACCTTCATATTGGTTATGCTCTCTATTTCTACTTATTGTTTTACCTCCTTATCAATATCAGCCTAAATTATATCTTCAATTCTAACCTTAGAAGATACTTCAACATGTGTTTTAGCTTCATCTATGGCCTTAGATTTAACATCGTCTTGATATTTGGATTTAGAAATTACCCCAACCTTAGTTTTAGCTTTATCTTTATCTTGAGTTTCTCGTACTTCCACTACATTTCTACATTATTGATCAATATCCTTGGCTTGCACCTCTTGTTCCATCTAATTTTATTATGCATATTATGCCTTTTGTTTTTATTGGTGGGATATATCCTATTCTTTACTCTTTTCCATTACTTTTTTATCCATAATCTTCATATCCTATGCTTCCTTGGATTTCTCCCTTGTAGCCTCAACTTCATCATCCTACTTATGCATAGCCTTTAATTCTTCAGCTTTATTTTGTCCTTTCTCTTTAGCTTATGGATTTTGTTATTACTCTTGTATAACCTCTTATTATGTTTGTTGTACTTCCTATGCAGCCATTTGTTTTACCACTCATTTTTATTTCTTTTTCCTTCCTCCTTTTTTTGCTTCCTTTCCTCTTATTGTTTCACCTCCTCAAGATCTAGTGTATCTTGCATAGTTTTGTGTTCTCTTACTAACTATGGCATAGTTGTGTCATAGGGTTATTAAATAATCTCCATGTATACCAACTTAGATTATAATTTAGTATATTTACATGATTCTTATTTGACCATCTAAGCTTTGTGTATGAGCTTCTTCTTTCTAGATCTAACTAGAGGAGTGAGGGTATATTTTCACTTCTTCACAACATGAGGTTGGGCATGTTGCTATGTTTCTTTTATCTAATGTGAGACACTCCAAGTTAATCAAATGACATCATATTTTATCTGATAATTTGTGATTTTTTTGATGTGGGGTGTGTATGTAGTCTTTGAAACAATGGAAATATAAGACTACCCTATTCTGGTAGATCTACCACATATCTAGCTAATGATCCTATGGCTAGATTGGTTATAAATATCTATATCTCCATATTTCATTGAGAAAATTCCTTCCCTATAGTATCTAAAATAATATATGGATATGGTTGAGTGGTGTCAACCCAAATGTCTTTTCATACCTAACTTTTCACTTGATAAGTGCTCACTACTTTCCATAAGAATATTTCCTTTTCAAACTCTTTGTCATAAACCTCACTCTTGATATATTTAAATATATATTTGAGGACTTCATGTTCATTTAATCCAAGCTATGGTAGGTCATACTCACCATCTATCTTGGGAACCATAGGATTATCCAACTAGGATTTTATTTATTTCATCCTTTTCTTTGTTGCTGGTGAAAAAGCATGCCATGTAGGTGCCTTCTTATTTCCTTTATATTATAGTGGTATAGATTGTGGTTATTATGGTTATGCTTGAAATAGATCTAATTTTTATACCTATAGAGACATAACTTGAAGAGGTGGAACCAACCTCATAGTTAAGGCTTTTTCCTATATACTTCATCTTATGCTTCTATCATAAAAATAAATAATGCCATCAAAGTCATAGGTGGTGATGCCAATTCATAGATTTTAATTTGAATATCATTATGTGGTTTGGTAAGTAAAGCATGTTATCTAAAATATTACATAACATATTATGGGATCCATGGGTGTGTTCTGATCAAAGTTATGTCTTTCAACCACTATGTATTAAATTTCCCCTCTTAGTACTACCTTATTTTTATCCAAGTGGTACTTGCAAGGGAAATAATAGGCCAAAAACGTACAGTCACATTGACTGGTCCAAATGGGGATTTCCACTATGTGAAGCAAAATAAAAAAACCAAAATCTAGTACTAAAATTTTTTCATGGTTTTTTCAATTACTTTCTCCATGTTGGTGGTGAGCTTAGATGCCAAAAATTCATTCTAGTTGAAGTCTTCCCATAACAATATCATATGATATGCAATATCAATTACTCCTTTTGTTGCTTTCTTTGATTGCTTGGTATTCTACCAAAACCTTTTTGTGATGTATTCAAATAGAATGTGCATTAAATCATCCTCAATTGAATCAAATGGTCTTCTTTGGATTTCTTGTGTGGTATATTTTTCCACACACATGTATGTATTGGTGGTGCCATATATTTATACTGAAGGAGGGATTTACCTTGATTTAGAAGGCATATGTATCATGTAATTATTTAAATAATGATCCAAATTATGATATATTGGGATAAATTAATAGCCCCTTAATTTTAGTGACTCAACATATTCATCATGACCTTATCTAGTTACCCAAATATAGGGTAACTAATCAACCTTTCTAAGTCAAAACCTTAAAGTGGATGTTGAAGTGCGAGGGCTCCTAATTGTGCAACTCCTTGAGGCTCTTGTGAAAATATATTAGTTTATATTACATCAATTAAATAAAATAGATATAGTTAATTTTACTTATTTTTTTAAGAACTAACCCAATCTCCATATCTTCTTTATATACATTTATGAGTGGGATCAACAACTAACCTCTGTGTATGGTGATATTGGTGTTCTGTGATGAAAGGTTATTATGTGTGATCTAGTTTTGGTTCAAAATATATTCCCATGAATGTATTATGAAATTAGATCAAATAATTATCTTATAATATAGAGTCTATAATATTTTGGCATTGTCCATACCTCACTCTTATATAATTGTTGGTGCCCAAATTTGTTTTTTCAACTACTTTGAATACACTAATTATTTTTGCATGAGTCTTCATCTTCCCCTTAATATCACTTAATATAATTTAACATAATAATGACATTTTGTAATTAAACTATTTGATTTAGACCTTTAATATTTATTTGATGTGACTGGTTGTCCTTTCATCCATCCAATTTATTTTATGACTCTACTTATCCATTTACTGCTCAATCTACATCATAAATGATGAAATATTTTAGAATGACACATCATTAATTTTCTATCATAATTGTTGGAGTTTATTTATTCATAAAAGTCTTATCACCACCTTCTTAGACTTTATTGATATCCTTGATGTAGTTGCAGCTAGTTATTTCTTGTGAGCTATCTCTGAAATACGATTGCACCTTATGATTATAACTATTTTTTGATTGATGCGATGTGATGCACTATAATAAATGAATTATAAAAAAAATTAACCTAATATATATATATATATAACATTAAATAAAATCCTAACTACATGGTTCCACTCATCACCCAATCAATTTTCTAGTAGAATGATAAAGATTAAAGGCAATAAGGCTGAAGCCTGTATCCATTTATATATCTTAGAAGTATAGTTCCCTAAAAAAAATTTATCACTATATTACCATTTTTTGATACTTCATGAATAACATAGGGTCCTTTATATTTAATTAATAGCTTTCATGGGAATGGTTTACATATGCTATCATAAAGCAATACCATTTGGTCCAAGTAAAATTTCTTAGATCTCAAGTTGTGATGATGCCATGCTTTCTAACTCTATTTGTTAATATACTATATCGATTATGAACTTTATCTATTTCCTTCCATCTTTCTTTATTACATCAACCATGATTTTGGTGAATCGTTATCCCCTAATATAATAACCATCGCAACACACATATTAAGAATAATATACTCCATAAGAATTATTGCCTCTAGGCCATATATTAGTTGAAAAGGATCGAACCCTGTAGATATTTTTTAATGTGTTCTTTAGGCCCATAAAATCATAGGTATGTGATATTATCAATCATATTTTTGTACATTATAAAAAAATAGGTCATTTTCCCTAATACTTTATTGGATGATTCATTTTGTATGTTTACCTACATGTGATAAGTTATGATTTTATGGTGTGATATCATAAACTCCTCACTAAGAGTCTTCATACTATTATTTAGTAAATGTGTGCCTCTATCACTAATTAGCCTAAATATGCATACAAAATTTTTAATGATGTTTGATGAAAAGTGTTGTCATTGATGTCAAAGTTGATGTCATTGATGTCAATGTGCAAGTTAGAGAGAGAATTAGAAGGTAACCTAATTTATCTCTATTGAGAGAGAAATTGGAGTCAAACTAATGATTCCTCTGAGGTTTATATCAAGTTTTAGGTCAATTAAAGCATGTTTGAGTACTAGTTATTGAGTACAAGGTGTATTGAGAATATTACTCTAGACTCTATGAGAAGGTGTGCATAATGAAGCTTGGTGAAGTAAGTAATCAAAATCTTGTGAGAGGATTTTTTGGCACTATTTTATCATTAAATAGAATTTTAGATACTTTTATAAGTGTTTTAAGTTCAATTGTCAAGTTTTAAGTACTCAATAAGCCTAGTCATGACACTAGTCATACCATGAAGAGACCTTGTGAGAAGTGTGAGAATGGTAACTTGGTGATATGGATGCACAGAGTCATAATATATTACATAATTTTATTTTAACATGAATATTATGAATTAAATCACTTAAGATAGTTTCAATGTGAGCCTACATGGGTAAGACCTTAAGTCCAAGTCTGTAACTAGACTAGTTCTAGATGTTACCTGACCTAATGAGGTATAATGAGGTGTTGTAAAGGTATATGCAGGATTTATGGTATTTTATAATCATGAGAGATATTTATTTAGTATGTGAGTGAAGTGTAGAGTGCATGTAAAGAATCTTGAAGGTTAGCTTTTAGGCCTAAAGTGGTTCGTAGTTTAAGGTCCAAGAAAGCAAAGAGAGAGAACATGGCTTAATGAGGTATCAAAATCTTTTTTAAAGGCATGTGTGAGTAGGTGAGAATTAAAAATTTTAATTATAGTTTTTTTAAATATGTTCATGAATTTCCAATTAGTTATTTTCAATAAAATATATGAAAAGTAGTTTTAAGATGTCTTAAGTGCACATAATGGAGGGTTCTCAACCTAAGAAGGACTTTCAAGTGTTCATTAGAACATGTAACCTCTAAATGGGAACCTAATATATTAAGTTTAAATATTTAAGTTTTCTAGATAAGATATACAAGCATTATTTTAGGAAATTAGGGGTAGTCCTTTATGAATAATTGTTAATACCAAAAATGATATTTACCCTCTCTAGAACCCTAATAATGACCTGATGTAAAAGTTCTTATTTAAAACATCCCATAATGGATTTGTATGGTTATTTTAGTGATTTGAGGTTTTATTAAATTATCCTATTCACCTCCTTATTTTATTGGTTTATCAGGTGAGTGAGTGGACTCTATAAGAAAGGCCTTCTTTCTCAAAGATTTGTTATAGCAATCAAAGTTGACCAAATCAAATTTTCTAAGTGGATGGGGGAAAATTTTTGATACTTTTATTTTATGTAAATGGTGGCTTTTAAATAATTTTATATCCCTCGTTTGTGCTAAATTGGTCATCAAATTTTACCAATCGCTAACTTGCCTAATGGTAGAAACAATGATAAATCTAGGAAAACTGAGAAGGTGATTAGGGATGTGTTATCATGGAATAGGTATGAATATAATTTCATGGATAAGTTTTTAAATAATTTTAAGTAATTTTTAATTTTTGATTGATTTGTTATATCAATCAGAGTTGACCAAGTCAAATTTTCTAAGTGGATGGGGGAAAATTGTTGATACTTGTATTTTATTTAAATGGTGGTTTTTAAATAATTTTATATCCCTCATTTGTGCTAAATTGGTCATCAAATTTTACCAATCACTAACATGCCTAATGGTAGAAACAATGATAAATCTAGGAGAACTGAGAAGGTGATTAGGGATGTGTTATCATGGAATAGGTATGAATATAATTTCATGGATAAGTTTTTAAATAATTTTAAGTAATTTTTATTTTTGATATAAGTTTTGGAGGTTAGTGAATATGATGAAAATATTTTTCATAAGTTGACCTATCTAGAGAGATGAGATAGTGAAAGTGTAAGGTTATGAGATTGGTCTGTAAGACCAATATTTCCATCTAACCATGTTATATTTGTATATAATAATTTTATAATGATCTCATAAGATCATATAAATTAATTTTAAGTATCTAAAAGTTTTCATACAATTTTTGAATTCCATTTTCACCATGATTGTGCTTTAAGGCAAACTCATAATTCTGGGTAAACAAGTTACAACAATGAGTTTGAAGCTCTATGCCTTGATTTTAAGCATATAATGTACATGGTGATTTTATTTTGGAATTTTATATCATATTAATTATTCTAAAAATCTTTTAATCTAGTATATGATGTTGAAACATTAAATCCAAAATGGCTTGTTTGGTTGAGTGAGGTCTGAGAGAGAAGGTCAATAATTTGGTTTACAAGACCAATATTTTTATTTAGAGCCTATGGTTTGGTTTTTTAAGGTTGTTAAATGTATGTTTTAATATTATTTTCATTAATTTTAATTCCTTAATTTTCTTCCTTTAGTTTTCATAATTTCAAGTTTCTATGACTATGTTTTGAGGTTAGTTGGTAATTCTGAGTGGGCTACTTGAAGAGAAGGGTTTGAGCACTTTTGCCTTGAGTTGTGAAGTTTAAATAATATGGTGATGAACCTAAGGTCATTAATATTTTGTAGATGTGTTTTTTACATGTTTTTTTACAAAAATTGTGTTTATTCTTTAGTTGTTCAAGATAAACTTTCGAGGTATACACAATCCTAATTGTGAATAGTGTTAATGGCATGCTTCAAGTGGTGATTAGAGCTCAAATGTGTCATGGACATAATATAATACTATAAAAATTATATTTTAGTGTAATATTGAGTTTTCCTACCATTTTATGAGTTTTAAAGTGTTCCAATGAGTTCAAATGGTAATGTGTGCCAATGAAGGCCTAATTGAATTAGGTATCCTTAAGGCCTAAAAGGTGTTTTGGTCTTACATGATATGACCGACCTATTTTAATGTTTGATTTATATTTTTGACATGACATAAGGACTATATTATTGAAAATATAAGTTTACAAGTATGAATGGCTGACCAAGAAGGCTATGAGCAAGAGTCGTGTATAAATACAAAGCAATTTTAGGCCTATATGAGTATGAAAATGCAAGAAAATAGAATAACATATTATTGACCAAAATAATGTATTATATAAAATAATATTAGTCTATAGGATCAGTGATGAATATTTGAAAAAAAAATTGTGTATGAGGATCAATGTCATATGACCTAATCATTCTTTAATAGACCTAGTTGAGTGAAGAGGCTTAGAAGGTAGTTTGAGAGCGATAAAAGAGAGAGAAGAGATGAATAAGATCATCATCTATTGTATGGTAAAAAAATAATTTTGAAGGTGATCAAGTATTTTATGTGTCTAATCTAGTTTTGATTCATCTAGGGGGTTGGTGCCTTCTTGCAAGTTGGAGTTTGTTAAAGCCTAGTTGAGTTAGTGCTTAGATAGTTGGGATTGGTTTTCCATGTGAAGTGGGTGCTTCACTAAGTTTGGTGTTTTTATTATAGGAATATAGTCCATTTATATATATCAATGGGTTTTCTTCCCCTTGAGGTTTTCTAACATATGTTGTGTGTTCTAGTGCTTCATGTTTATATGGATAGTTATTTATGCTTATTAGATCTATATGCTTGTTTGAATGGTTCATCGCTTCTTAAGTGGAATTGATAAGTAAGTTTTTTTAATAATTATTCACCCCCCACCCCTATTAGTCATTTTTATTCAAATAATTGGTATCAAAGCATGGTCCTTTGAATAAGGTATAAAATCCTAAAGGATGTCCTAGAAGTAAGGATGGCTAGCTAGCATACTCAAGGTGGTTTCTCTACAAATAAAGATTAATTATTCAATAGATCTAATTATGATTTTTTGAACATCAATATGAAGATATAATTGATTTCATGAGGTCACGATATTTGGTAATTAGTTGTGGATAGCTATAGTGCTCCTATTCCACTAACTGATGCAACAGGTAATAAGGCTAGTGAAAAAAACTCCAAGGTAATGAATGTCATTCTTTGTGGCTTATCAAAGGCATATATTATAAAGGTGATGAAATGTTTATCATCCAAAGAGATATGGGAAAAATTTAATACTATCTTTGAAGGAGATACAAAGGTAAAGATGGCTAAGTTATAGACCCACTGGAGACAGTTTGAAAATATGAAGATGAATGAATATGAAACCATTGCATCCTACCTTTTTAAGGTTAATGAAGTTGTCAATATCATTAGAGGATTATGAAAAGAATTGAAAGAGTTTGTATTTTTTCAAAATGTATTGAGATAACTAACTCTTAAGTTTTAATATATGGTATCTGTAGTGGAAGAGATAAAAGATTTAGATAAGCTATAGATGGATAAGATTCATGGCATCTTGGCTGCATATGAGATGAGAAAAAATGAAGACCTCCTAAGAAAGAATCATCTTTCAAAATTGAGAAGAAGTAAAAATCTAATAAGGTCAATGATGAATAATGTTTAGATGTTGATGATGATCAACTTATATCCATGTTTGTAAGGAAGTTGAGGTTTGGATATAGTAATTAAAAGTGTAAGTTGACTTTCAAATGTTTCAAATATGGTAAGATTGGTCAATTTTCATCCAAGTGCCATAGAAAGGATAAGACTTAGCATAATAAATAACATGATGAACATCATGGAAATTATAGGAAGGCTTATAAACCTGACAAGAATAAGATAGATTTGAAGAAGAATGAAGGTAGGAAAGGGTCATTCAAAAACAATAAAATTTACTATACCAAAGAATACGACTCATCTGATGTAAGTGATACAAGAACATATGATGTTGATGATGGTATTAATAAACAAAAAAATTACAATAAATAAACCTTGTTCATGGCTATAAAATAATACAATGAGGGGTTCTCAAATGGGAAAGGCCTTATGGTTTATGTATAAATAGATGAAGAAGAATCTGAAGTGAACCTTGAGGTAGAATTGGTGAGTTCCCTATAGGAGTTAAAGTTACAAAGTAAAAAAAATCACAAATTTATATCATTAGTTAAGGACTATGAGGAGTATATTGGCTTGTTTGAGGATAGTATGAGTAACACTTTCAAGGAGTATTATGAGATCATCAATCAAATTGAATCATAAATGGAGATATTCAATGCAAACCTAAAGGTTAAAGAGGAAAAATGCACTAGGTTTAAAACTAAATTGGAATCCTTGAAAGCTGATTTGGATTGAGCATCTATCAAGGTGAAAACCTTTGTGAAGTTTGAAAAGAGTAATAAGGTTCTTGATGACATATTGAGTAGTCAAAAGTCTATAAGTGATAAGATAGGTCTTAGTTTCAAATAAGACTAAAAGGAGGTAACTCAAGTCAAGGAGAAGGATATTGAAGGAAAGAAGGCCAACATGAAAAGACCTAAAAAATAACCTAATGCTATGAGGTATACTAGTTCATTCAATATCTACTATTTTATATGCAGTCAGTTTGGTCATAGAGAAAGAGAGTATAGAAGGTCATTCAAGAATGAGTACTTATGGGACTATGGAAGAAGTCATAGTTCACATTAATCTAATGATATGTATAAGGTGGTTTGTTAAATTTTTCATAATGTAGTACACATTTAAATATTATGTAATAACAATGTTAGAAGGACATCAAGTTAGAATAAGAGGTTTGAAGCTCTTGGAGTGAAAGAGAGAGGGAAAATGAATGTATGGAAACCAAAGATAATAAAGGTTAGTCATGATCAATTTACAAGCTCAAATTGACTAATTTATATGGTATAACATCCCTAAAATGTAAAATTAAGTTAGGAATGTATGTTGTTAGCTCATATTGATGATCAAATGGTTGATGAAGAGGTCAAGCCTATAGTGCAAATCAAGCCTAAAATAATACTAAAGGATATCCAGCCTTATGAGAGCATGGGGATCTAGGAATGTTCTAAACTTGTTTTTTTTTTTATAGTTATATTGAAAGAGATGACTCCATTAGGCTTCATGAAGACACTCTTTAGTTAACAAAATCATGGTGGATGCTTGGTTTAAGAGGGAGCTATTCATGTTATTGAATAAGTTTGATCTATGTTGAGAAGTGGTCTTGTAATTTGAGTTCATTTGAAGGAGGTATACATGATGTAATTGGGATCATATTACCTTAATGATTAATATTTTGAGTGTTTAACTTTTATTTAAAATGTGTGATTTGAGATGATATCTATGAAAGAGCTTTGTCATTAATGTCAAAGAGGGACAAAGTTCATGAAAAGAGACTAACCAGATTGGGGGAGATGAGAGTGACCAGATTGAATAATGTTTTACCATCAATGAAAAAGGGGGAATTTGTTAAGAATTTTTATTATTTATTTCAAAGTTTATGCCATTTGATGTCAAGGTTGATGTCATTGATGTCAATGTCCAGGTCATAAAGAGAATTTGAGGGCAACCTAATGTCTCTCTATTGAAAGATAATTTGAATTAATCCTAATTATTATTATAAGGTTGATTTCAAATTTTAGTTCAATTAAATCATGTTTTAGTACTATCTATTGAGTATGGGGTGTCTTGAAAAGCCTAGTCTAGATGAACTAGTATAAGGTGTCTTGAGAAACCTAGTTAGACTATGTGAGAAGGTGTGGATAGTGAATATTGGTGAATTAAGTAATCACAAGATTGTGAGAGGATTTTTTTATCATTATGTGATCATGAAATATAATTTTAGATACTTAAAAAAGTGTTTCAAGGTTAGTTTTCAAGTTTGAAGTACTTAAGAAGCCTAGTCACGACACTAGTCATAGTATGAAAAGACCTTGTGCGAAGGTTTGATCATGGTAAATTTTTGAGATGGATGCACAAAGGAATAAAAGGCTATATAAGGTTCTTGAAATTCATATGAGTCATTAGAAAACTCAATATATTTTGAAGGTGAGCCTATAGGGGTAAGACCTTAAGTCTAAGTCTACAACTAGACTAGTTCTAAACCTTCCCTGACCTAATGAGGTATCATAAGGTGTTGTCAAGGTATATGAAGGAAGTATGGTTTTGTGTAATAATGATATATTTTTATTTATAATGTGATTGAAGTGTATTGTATGGAAATAATCTTGAAGGTCAGCTTTTAGGCCTAATGTGGTTTGCAGGACAAGGTCCAAATAAGTAAAAAGAGAGAACATGGCCTAATGAGGTATCAAGATCATTTTACAAGGAATGTGTGAGTATTTTATCATTGAAAAAGGTAATTAAATTTTTTTAAGGATGTTCATGAAGTTTCAAGTCATGGTTTTCAATAAAAGGCATTAAAATTAGTTTTAAGATCTCTCAAGTGCACAAAATGGAGGGTTTTTAACCCGATAAGGACTTTCAAGTGTTCATTGGCATGTGTGACCTTTTCATGGAAATATATGTTGTTAATTATATATAGGTAAGGGTCCTAGATAATATCTCCAGGTATTAGTTTTGAAAATGAGGGGTAGTTCTTTATGAATAATCATTAACACAAGAAATAGTGTTAACCCTATTTAAAACCCTAATAATGGATTGATGTGAAATTTATTGTTCAAAACAGCCCAAAATGGATTGGTTTAGTAATTTTAGTGATTTTAGGTTGTATTAAAATCTTCTAGGCACCTCCAGGTGTGATTGGTTTATCAAGTGAGTGAGCGGACCCTACAAGAAAGGCCTTGTTTTGTGGAGATTTATTGTAGCAGTTAGATTTAACCAAGTCAAATTTGTTAAATGGAGGGAAGACAAATCTTGATAATTTTATTTAATTTCCATGGTGGTGTTTTATAATTTTATATCCCTCAAGTGTTCTAAACTAGTCATCCAATTTGACCAGTCGGTAAGGGGCCTAATGGTGGAAATAGTGAGAAATCTAGGCAAAAGTGAGAAGGTGATTAGGGATGTGTTATCATGGAATAGGTATGAATATAAGTGTATGGATATTTTTTTAAAACAATTTTAATGAATTTTAATGTTTGATATAAGTTTTTGAGATCAATGAATATTATTAAAATGTTTTTCATAAGTTGACTTGTCTAGTACATATGAGATAATAAAGGTGTAAGGTTATGAGAGTAGTCTACAAGACCAATATTTTTATTTGAAAAAATTATCTTTACATATAATAATTTTATAATTATCTATTAATATCATACAAATTCATTATAATTATATTAAATTTTTCATACATGTGTTGAAGGTCATTTTCACCATGATTGTGCTTTAAGGCAAACTGGCAATTTTGGGTAAGCAAGTTGCAATAATGAGTTTGAGACTCTATTCCATGATTTGAAGCATATAATGTACATGGTGATGTTATTTTTTAATTTTATTTCCTATTAATTATTTTTAGAAGCTTATAAGTCAGTATATGAGGTTGAAACATTGAATCCAAAATGGCTTATCTAGTTGAGTGAGGTATGAGAGAGAGAAGGTCAACAAATGGATCTGTAAGACCAATAGTTTTCATTAGATCCTATGATATATTTATTTAATATTATTATAAGGATGTTTTAATATAATTTTAATTCATTTTAATTCCTTAATTTTTTTCCTTTAGGTGTCATAATTTTAAGTTTCCATGGGTGTGTTTTGAGGCTAGTTGGCAATTCTGAGTGGGCTACTTGCAAATAAGTGTTTGAGTACTTTTGCCCTAAGTTGTGAAGTATAAATCATATGTTGATTACCCTGATTTCATGTATATTCTTTATATATTATTTTTTCCATATTTTTTTGTCAAAATTATGTTTATGCTTTAGTGGTTCAAGACAGAATTTTTGGGTGTGCATAGGCCTAATTGTAAATAGTGTTAATGGCATGCTTCAAGTGGTGATTGGAGATAAAAGGTGTCATGGACCTAATATAATCCTATTATGTATATATTTGAGTGTAATATGAAGTTTTAATTATATGTGACTATTTTTAAATTTTTCTAAGGAGTTCAAAGGGTAATGTGTGTTAATGAAGGCCTAATTGAATTAGGTTTCCTTAAGGCCTAAAAAGTGTTTTGGTCCTATACGATATGAAAAACCTATTATAATGTTTGATTCATGTTTGTGATATGACAAAATTCCTATTTTATTGAAAAAATAAGTGTGCAAGTATGAATGGCTGACCAAAAAGGATATGAGCAAGAGGCTTTAATAAATATAATGCAATTTTAGGCCTATATGAGTATGAAAATGCAACCGAAGAGAATAACATATTGAAAATAAAAATAAGGTATTTTAGACCATTATAAGAGTGAATATAATAAATGATTAATATTTGATAGAGGTTCTATGTATGAAAATCAAGGTCATATGACCTAATAAGTCTTGAAGAGACCTAGTTGAATGAAGAGGCCTATAAGGTAGTTTGAGAGAGATAGAAGAGAGAGAAGAGTTGAAGAATAAGATAATTATTTTTTATATGAGAAACATAGTGTTATGAATTTCATTAGCGGTTTTAGGTGGCTGATTTGGTGTTGAGTCCTCTAGGGGGTTGGTTCCTCCTTATAACTTGGTGTTATCTAAAGCCTAACTAAGTTGGTGCTTAGCTACTTGGGGTTGGTATTCCATGTGAAGTGGGTGATTCACTAAATTTTGTTTTTTTCTTATATTATTTTATTCCATTTTTATATATCAATGGGTTTTATTCCCCTTAAGTGTTTCCTACATATGTGATGTGTTTTTGTTCTTCATGCTTATGTGGATAGTTGTTTATGCTTGCCATATCTATATGATTATTTGAATGGTTCATAATTTCTTAAGTGAAATTGATAAGTAATATTTTAAAGACTAATTCACCCCATCCTCTCAGTCATTTTGCTTTCAACAATGTTTTCTTATAAAAGTTTGGTAGCATATTTCACACCACAACATGGAGTGGTAACAACTTACACCGATTTAGTGAAATATTATGTCATAGTAATAATATATCAGACGTGACTTTGTTTACTAAATAGAATTATAGGAAAAACAAATTAAATTACCCATTTATCAAAAGGTTAATCTAAAATCATTGGAACCAAAGGCATCTCATCTCTTTTATTTGGCATTCTCATTATTTGACATACATTATAGTTTTTGTCGACTCTGTGTGCATCCTTAAATAATGTAGGCCACCAAATCCCACTTTGTAAAATTATACTTCCAATAGTTTCACCTATGAAATGACCTATTTCAATCCTTTAATGTGCTTCCTATAATAGTTGAGGTTGTTTGTGCTCTAGAGCTACTATGCATAGTACATCATCTCTATCAAGTTTATACCAAAACCCATTAATGAGGCTATAAGGTATAACCCAAGTGACATTTTTATTTTTATATCACTCTATATAATTGTTAGGGAACGTTCCTTGATCTAATATTATCAGTAACTTTAGCAATTCTAAATCGATGTGCATTTGGAGATTCATCAAGTTCTTATGGTTCCTCCCCATTACAAAGTCTACTGAGGTGATCTGGCCCAACATTATTTCATCCTATATTGACATTAATACAAAATTAAAATTCCTAAAACTACATAATCCATCTAGATATTCATCCTCCCAGCATGTGTTTATTAACCAGGTATCATAATACTTGGTGATCTATAAATAACTCAAATGGTGTAGCTAAAATGTAGTGCCAAAAAGTTTATATTTTAAAAAATTCTACCTTTCAATAGTAGTATAATTATTCTCAGCTATAAATATCTTTATTATAACAAAATTTATAGGATGATCTTGTCTACCTTCACCTGGTTGTGCTAAGACAACTCCTATTATAGCACCAAAAACATCTACGTACACATGGAATGGCTTCTTCTAGTCAAGAAAGTATAAAATTAGTGTTTTTATGAGCCTTTATTTTATCTCAATGAATTTTGTTTGACATTATTGTTTCCGTTCAAATTTTAAATCCTTGCACATTAGTTTTTCTGTTGGTACAAATATATATGTACCATTTAATAAATTTCCTTTAATATCCCATAAGACCAAGAAGTGTGTGCACTTTAGTAGAATTATTAGGAGATGGCATCCTTATGATAAAAAAAATTTAGTTAGGTTAACTAAAATATCCATCCATGTATATGACATGGCCCAATAGAACACCAAAAGGTGTTAAAAAACATTTATTTAGATTTAGAGTAATGTGCAATGCTTGACATCATAATAGCATGAGTCATAACTTTGATATATGTTATTTAAACAAAGATAAAATGGCCCAATCATAGGTCATAAAGCATTTTGCCTTTCATATATACCAAATTTAAACTAACTATTATCCCCATAAGCATAAGGGGACTTTTGTTCTATTGAGATAATGTATGGCTTTTGCTTCGACTTATTCAAGGGCATGACCAATATTTTATACCTTTGATGTGCTTCTAGTTATTTTCACATAGTATTTATGGTCATTTGGCCATTATAATCCCATTTCTTGCTAATGAAATTTGGATAATGAGTCTCGATTATCTTTATGTCAATGACTTCAAAATATTCTCATAGGCTGAGTTTAACATCTTTAATTTTAACATCCTCTAACCTTTATATGGGCTCAACTTGACCATAATCCATCAGACTGAGAGTAACTAGATTTTAGCTTAATCTCAATCAAACAATAAATTCCCAAGTTTATCATGTAATCATATTGACTATGCTCCCAAAATTAAATAATGAATTTAGAATCTCATATCCATCTAACTTAATATCCATTATAGAATCAACATCCCAAGGTTTGTTGGTTTTAACATACCAGACTACCTTATCAGTTGATTATTAACCTCATTGTGTTTACTCCAAAATATTATGTAAGAGATTAGTGATGTTATAGGAGATATCCTCATTGTGAAGTGTAATGAGTAACTTCATCATGTCTATTAAAATAGTCATAACACCCTCCTATCTCATGATCCTAATAATTTCTCCACTCATTGGGCATCAATGGATGTGTTATTACCCTTGAAAGTGGGTTATTGTTGGATATCTTGTAATACCTATCTAGCTTGATACATCAAATTCCTTTCCATAGTAGGATCAACATATTTGTCCTAGTGCACTTTTTTAATGCACTGATACTTATGAATTTTTAATGGTGGTAACCCTTGATTATCTCTTTGTTATCAGGTGATTACTTGTACAAATGCATTTTTATTTGGATGTGCATTGATATATTTACATTTAGCACTATCTTTTCCTTCCTTTTTTTGTCCAATACCAAACAATCTTCTATTTGGTGTTGGACTTCTACTCTAAATTATATACAATAGACTTGTCTCTATGTGTTAGTAAGGAAAATATTGGAATAATGGTTAAATACACCACATGGATAACATTACATAGGTGGTCAGGCTTATTGATTGTCATTATTATGACCACCTTAATATCCTCCATGATATATACACATTTATATACCTCTATAAACTCTTTTATTTTGTTGTTATTACCAACCTTGTTGTTATTGTCCATCATACCCTCCTTATTATCTTGGTTGTGCATCATACCCTCCTTATTGTTAGCTTGGTGATTAGGGTAAATTCAAACCCAATTTGATTATTTTTATTGAAGATTGACATTGGTCCACATTTGTGCATACTAACCAAAATATTGGTATGATGGAGATTATGTATTGTTTTAGTTGTTAGGCCCTGTGGTTAATAATTTAGTGATGAAGTCATCTAGCCAATACTAATTTGATTTACACTAGTCATCTCCACTTATGGTCCTAGAATTTTCTACTTCATAGTTGGTACTTCTACTATAACTATGAAGACATTCTTAGTAATTCTTCCTTCAACTCTTGTAATGCTAGTAATTCTTTTCATCATGATTTGTGGATTTTTAAAAAAATAGAATAAACCCTATGAATTTTGTATGTATTATTTTAATAGATGACACTCAGAATTTGGATTCTCTACTACCTTACATATATCAAAGAATTCATTATTAATCATAGGACAATCATTTCTATGATTTCCTTCTCATCTACATTGTACACCATAGACCTAGTTTAGTCTTGTATTTTTCATGCATCTCATCAATTATTCTCATGAATATGTATACCTTTGATTAAAACTTAAAACCAATTATGGGGGAATACCCATAGTCCTCTATTTTCCCTAATCATAAGGTAATAGACTGAAGATTAGCTTTAGTCAGATACTAAGTTTGTACAGTGGTAAATCCAATTCTTGGTTGTAGTCCTTATATGAACCAAGTAGACTTATCTTTGTCATATAGAATGAATTTAATTTATTTAATAACATCATAAAATCTTTTATAATATTCTTCAACTAATTCTCTTGATCTCTATAAAATATAATTTAAATCTTAAATGGTTTGGCTTGTGTATCTCTTTAATTTATTTTATTTTATTAGCAGACTTTTAATATGTAAAAGGTCTAGGGTGTTTACATACTTATTAAAAATGAACTCTAGAGCTAATCCCAACAAGGTCCATATTAGTTTACATTTATTAACATTATCTATTTTTATTCCTCTCACATTCCATTAAATGTCTCAAGTTATTAGGTCTTGTTCTGGATCCACAGACCTATCATAGGGCATTACTTAATTAAACATTCTTATATTAAATACCATAGGGGGAAGATCTATTATGATAGATTTTTTAATGGTATAAATTATGACTGAAGGTATCTATACAGTGGTGACTATGACTTTATGTGATGGTGCACTGTTAGTTGTGCACTATTAACTATTCATTTTTAACTATGTACTAAACTTTTCAGGTGTCTTAAACAAGGATTTTTATCCTATTTTTCTTTTATATATTATTTTATTTATTTTTTCACTTGAATTTCCAAAATTATCTATAAATGAGTCAAACTAATCCATATCTACCTCTTCACTTACACTTTTTATTCTATCAATTAATAAATTGGGCTGGCGGGATACATATTCTTGAAGTGAATGAATTCTATCATGGAATTCTATTAATTTAAAACTTGAACCTACTAATTTTTTTCATTTGAATCTTAATTCTTCCTAAGAATTTTCTTCTCTTGGTCTAGATAAAAAACACTATCATTAACTATGATCTACTTCTACTTTCTAACTATTCTACTCTAAGTCTTTTCACCTTTCATTTTCTATGATCATGTTCAAGTTTATTTTACTCAACTTATTTTCATTCACTTCATCCATGGTGCCAAAAGTGACTAATTCATATTGGCTGGAGTAAAAACCATGGTCTTTTCCATAACCAACAATTTTTATCAATAGAGGTACTCACTACAAAAATTTCCCCATGATTTTTTGAATGAATCTTATTCAGTCTTAAAATATAAGTATATTTTCACTATGAACTTGATAATATATCTATTAATTTTAGTTTTGATCTAATAATCTACTACTTGGTACTAATATATATCTAGGTTATGCAGTCTATCTATTTTTTCTTTTATCCAAACTATAACCTCTATCCTCTTTAGGCTAAAGTAATAGTATTCCAACCTAGCTAACCACATGGCTAACAATCTAAACAACTCACACTAGAATATTTCATATATCTCACCATAAATGTGATCTTAGATAATTTCCTTCACATTCATTCCAACACTCCTTGCTTCTTCCTCCATAAAATTATGGATTCTCTCTTTCAACCATCCCTCTATATCTCTATGTCCTATTATTTATCTCAACATATTTCATCCAAATAGTTTCATGCTCACCACACCATTCTTAGTAGAGGTTCTTATAAATAATTTATAACATGTTAATTATAGAGATATTTTATATAGTGGGAAGTAAATAAAAACCATAATTGACTAAACAGACTTATAATTCATCATTTATATAGAAAATTGCACATACAAGTTTAGGAAGAACACAATTGTAACAAAAAGTGGACCATAACAACATAATATATGTTAATATATTAAATAAAAATAAAGTATTTAATGTGCACTAACTAGATGTAAAGGATGATTAGGAAAACCATATCAAATTGATTATATTAATCTCTATCAATACATTGGAACCATATTCTATTATAGAAAAATGCTATATATGGCTTTTTATAATCATCTATTTATTCACATTCCAACCTTTCGAGATACAAAAGGAAAGACTCTTCACATTACTTTATTTCCCAAGTAGGCTTATTAGTCCAAATACATACAAAATTCTATACAAAATACAAAACTATATACTTCAGACATGTGTCTTATTATATTTTGTGATTTTACCATTCTTTAATCCACACTCAATAGGCATTAGTACCATTAATCTACATGAATTGACCAATTAAGTGAATTTAATTTAGTAGAGTTGAAGAATCCAAAATTAATATATGTAATCAAATAATTTAATTACATATACATTGTCATCTAACAAATAGATACTAGTGTAAATTCAAGCTTTTTGATGACCAATAAATTTAATAGTTTCAAAACACTAGTTGTCTTAAGTGCAAAACAATGGCTTATGATTCATAACTTCTACCATTCCATCTACATATTCTATTGTAAGACTTGATTAGTAAAAAAATGTAAGGTTTAATAAAGATTACCTAAACCACAAATTCAAACATAATCCTACTATATGGAAGTAATTTAAAGCATCAAAACCTTATGGCCCTAGATATCAACTCTCAGCATTCACATGAAGATACAAGGAGGATCTAGTGGCTATAAAATTAGTAGGCCTACATAATAATTTTACAAAACCTTCATTAATGCCCTACATTGACCTATTATATTATTTATTTATGAATTCCAAAATTTTAGGAAAAAGCATGCATTTTTGCTAGTATAACACCATGACAACATATATTAGTGGACCTACTTTTGAAAAATACTATAGGCTCCCCCTCTTGAAATGGTCTATAATCAATCCCTAGTTAATTCATGTATGTATGAAAATAATGCAACCATCAAGTTATGGGAATGAGCTAACATCCCTAGTACTTTCACAATTAGCAACCTTATTTCTATTATTCTCATTTCCATCTTCAGGGATAGAATCTAAATTATTATGTATGTGATAAGATAAATGATGGTTTCCATAGTATAACATATGTTAATGAAGTTTGAATTCCCCTATTAGAAATCATCATCACTTCTACCAAATTCATAGTTATTGGTCAGATCCTTAGTGCCAATTTGATCAACCAAGTCCTCAATTCAAATAGCAGGCCAAATGATAACTTTTACATGATGTCATATTTGGTAGACACTATAATAGGAACTATTCACTCAAATTTCTAGGAACTATGGAATCCATTAACTGAGTATCCTAATAACTATGTTTGGAATGAATTCAATATTTTTCATATACATAAATTGATTAATAATATGACTAAGACTAACTTAGATGTTCTATCCAATGGCATACCAAGCCATTTATGTCAAGGATATGCCCAAATTATCTGACCAAATCCAAAGAACCATTGAAATGATTGGTGATTATTGGCTCTATCTAGATAATATAATCATAAAAATAGAGGGAACTATAACTCTTCTTATGCATCCACCCTAATTGGTCCCAAACAAAGTGGAAAAAAAAGAAATTATAGACAAACTAGTTGATTATATATATGTTAGACTAATAAGTACCAAATAAGGAGTTGTCCACCCACCTTCCATCAACATTGGTAGGATCCAATACACCAAGTGGTATCATTTCCATCTAATGGAAAAAATCAAAACCCACTATGATTTGAATTGGGCACCTTATAAGAAATGGGATCTAAGGTAAAGGGTAAGGAAACACTTGAATAGATTTAGGGGAAAGGTGAATATTGATTATGGTCATGTGTCATATCCATCTCATGAAGTGTTCATGAATTCTTTGAATGATACATAGTCCACACTAGAATGAATTGGGTAAATATGTTTATGATGGTTGATAAGCACATATAATATCATTAAAAAATGATCAAGGAAGAGGCTAGGAAAATTAAGGTAGAGCATTAGGCTTAAATACCCCCTAAATGGACCCTTCCCATAGGTTCAAGGATAGGAATCAGAATAGGTTAGTCTATCAGGGCAAGCACCTATGGGAAGTGGATAGGAAAATAACCAAGGACCTACCTTGCATCCTATCCTCATGGTCATAGTTGTAGTAACTACCCTAGTGTCTATTATTCCTTAACTAGTTGATACTACTTAGGGTCTCACAAATATAACTTAGTTCAGAGGAGTATTCTCTATGTTTCCCTTTCCTCCACTCATAATAGTTTAACAGGTAAATCCCCCATATTTCCTCTCACTTGTTTTGGTTTGGATCGAGTCATCCCCCTAGCCTAAACCATTTAATCATCACCTCCATCAGCATACCCTTCCCTTAGATAATCATTTACTTACCTAGGTTTGCCCCTTTCATTTTCTATTGCCCTCACCTCATCACCACCTATTGCCTTATTAGATTCACTTGATACTATTTCACCCATTCTAGCATTGATTTCTACTTCTATCAGACCCCCCTTGTATACAAGAGGAATTAGGGAGTTATTTTATTTTATCCTTAGATCACCATAGTAAAAGAGGCCTCACATAAAAGGTCACAGGGAGGATTGGATAAAATAAAAGGTCTTATAGCATCAGAACCTATATAAATAATATATATTGAAAAAAATGGTTTACCAATGAGGAATGGGAATATAAAATAGAGACATCATTTTTTGAAACCATAAATGAGACCATTAAAAGTGGCCCCAATGATGAATGGTTATCATAGGATTCTTAGTTAGGTGATATGAAGATCTTAGAGACTATCTTAGTTTCAACTGAATAACTTTAGGACCTAGATGGAGACAAAAGAGATGAATTAGATTCTAAAAATTTATCTTCTAAGAAATGGCAATCCATGAACCTACATCTAGCCTCAGTACCTCCTAACAAAAAAATTATACATGTTGCAATAATTTTCTTAGTTTATAGTTTTAAAGTGGTAGGTGTTGACCACTTTCTAGTCTTAGACCTAGAAAGGGGTCAACCTAAAGTCTTAGAGTCCTGATCCACCATTAGTTCCCATTGTTTCCATTCACCCTTATGAGATTAGGTTGTTCAAACAAGTTCATTATCTTCTCATGATTATAAGATGATTGATGTTCCCCATCACCCTATGTTTCATGATTTATATGTTTTTAAGATATTTGAGTATGTTTGAAAGTTCTTGGTTAGTCATGATGAAGCCTTAACATTCATAAGTACCATGGTAGAGGTGAGTTGATAAGATCACTAGTGAAGAGTTATGAACATCTCTAATCTACTCAATCATGTAAGGTATGATCCATTTTCAAGCTTTTAAGAACATTATGGAAGTGTATTAGGGCCAAATTGAAGTCTTTAATAGGTCCCAAAGGTCTCCTCATAGGTTTTATCATGATATCCATTTGTTATGTCTCATTAAAGTCATATATGTGTTTTAAAAAGAATGTTTTTAAGCATAATGAGACCTCATTCGACCCTAATGGGATACTAATCCACAATCCACCCCTTAAAGATATTTCATGGACTTTATTAAACCATCACTAAGGTGTTTCATGCACTATTGAACCCATTCCCATAAACTGCAATGATTAATTACTTATAATGGACCCTACATGTGCCAAATTATGCCTTTTTAGCTCCCCTAATTCATACCATAGCATTTAATACATCCTCGACTCTTACTTTCCCTCCATCCTTCTTGTTAATAATGGATTTTGGTCTAAAACATGAGAAAATGTAGGGAAGTTATAGGTTTTAAAGGTTTTCTAAATTGTATGGATCTGTACAATGTAGACTAAATTAGGTGGAGTCAAGGATCTATAGGGGGAAGTCAATATTGGCATGTGTTGAAGAAACCAAAGTGTTTTAGTGCTTTAGGAGATCAAAATTGATTCACCTTCCCATCAAGATCATTGGTAATCTTAGAGATCACTTTAGGTTTATGCTCAAACCATATGGAGGAGAGAGAATGAAGACTTGAGATCTTGGCTAGAAGAAGTAGACTTGGTCATCTTTCATTCATGGGCATTGGTTTCAAGACTGGTTCCTTGAGATATATGAACATTCATTAATAACTTAAGGATCTGAGCATCATTCATGTCTACACAAGGTAAAAAGAGTGGAATGGTTTTGATGGATTTCTCATTTGTTTGGCTAGACTAGTGGTTATTCATGATTCTTCAAGTCTTGAAATACCTTATCATGGATTATTTAGTGTTTGTCACACACATGTGAGATTGTGTAGCTAAGAAACATGTACACTATCCTAGTCTATAGTTTTTAGGTAGATTTGGATGGTAAGTAGAGTGTTAAGTTATATAACATAAAATTTTACAATATTGAAGGATTAGTTGGGTGTTTCAATATTTCCTATACCTATTTATCTCAAGTTGATATTTATGTGGATCCCTTTCTCTCTTAGGGTGTCTTCAAGAAAAGGTTACATACACATCTAGGGTTCCCTGTATGGATATAATATGTATTATTTAATGGTGCCCTCATAACTTTCAAACATATTTAAGAGCATGAAGTATAGTGTTGAAGTCATTATAAGTCATCATTATATTCTTATGTATAGGTTTATTAACCTTCTAACAGCCCTACAGGCCTTGAAACCACCTTCCTACCTCTAAAGCTTCCATACTCAATATTATGGCATCAATATACACCCTTAAAGAGGTTTCTTCATGCCCCCTCAAATTGATCCATAATATTAGGACAAACCCAGGCTGTGAGTCACCTATGCTGGGGCTAAACCTCTAGGGTAGGCCAGCTTCCTCTTTGATGCTCACCTAAAACTAATGTTAAACTAATGTTTCATAGGGAAAAGGGTTAAAAAGAGGGTTGGGCATCCTAATAAATATAACCAAGTTTATGCACCTAAATTATGTTTGATCCACTCCATTTGAGCTCCTATTAAACACTAATGAGATAAGCAAAAGACTAGATATAGGACTCCAAGTATCTATCATGCATTAGCATTTCACATAGAAGTTCACCAAATGATCAAAAGTTGAGGGAAGTGATGGAGAGGTCTAATGTAAGACACTAACTAGTCAAATTATCCACATGCAAGATTTGATCAAAAGATATTTTAACACTAAACATGACCTACTTAACAAGATCAAATAGTAACTAGATGAGATTAGGACTTGACAAGTGATATTTATACCACATATGCAAATCAAACTAACATGTACACACTATACTAGAATAATGAAATATAAAACATAATATTTAATTCATTTTAAAAAATGACAAGCTCAATCTTAGCAGAACCTAGTCATGCCCAAGAGAGGGAATAGAGGGATCATTTTTCATTCTCAAAATCCTCTATATATAGTAAAAAGGGAAAAAGAGAGATGGAAATAATGTTTAGGATATTGGAGAAGGGATCCCTTTCATTAAATAAAGTGGTGGCAAATCATTATTCCTTTCTATATGCATACCTTCCTTAAAAAAAGATTCATCCTTGTTAACAATTTAGCCTCATTTTATCCCAATAATCCTTAATTTCCTTTCATTGGCTAAGAGCTCATTAGAAGATAAGGGTTTATTTTGCATGATGACAAAGTCTATTTGAATGAAATCAATGCTCTTAACTACCTTTCCAACCACCATTTCACCACCTTGGGACCCTAAACCCACTTGACTTGATCATGAGGAACAAATATTTGAAACTTGAAACTAATAGTGCCATGCCATGAATGATAATTAGTACCTATTTTTTTATGATAGAGCCATGTCGATAGATGAGACCCTTTCCATTAATCACGTATCTATTTCATTTCTATATTTAGACCAAAGGTCCATTCTATAGACAAAAAACTAATCTAAGGTTATCAATTTTCCTATAATAATTATTATGTAGACCTATAGATTACATAGCCCCTTTTTCTAGATCCAAATAGGTCCAAATAAACCCATTATGTCTTTACAAGAACCAAGAATTCATCATATGCATAGGTATTTTTTCAAATAAAGGTGAACACAATCATAAAATAAACCCTACATGTTATAAAAGTATGAACTAGAGGTCCATATTTTTATTTAATGGTGGTCCCTTTATGTTATTTATACCTTAGCTACATCATTGTGTCTTTTCATGGCATTCGATAGAGATTCAATGGCAGAATGATGATCCTTCAAGACTTATTTACCTTGGTTGAAAACTTACCCTTTGGTTTAAATTTATCCATTAAATATTTCTTAAGCCAATTAAAATTATACAACCCATTTTTATTCTCATTTACCTTACAGATCCTTGCTAACTTCTTTATTTCTCTCAAACTATAAATCTTAATTTGTATGATTAAATGTACTCCATTAATCTTCAATCATCTTGAATGTGCTCATGACACTTGGTAGTCCTACATTGATCTAAGTATCCTATTGTCATCTTGATACTTTATGAACTTACACCACATGGTGGCCTATGTATCTCCTTGATCTTTTGACTCATCTCATACCATCAGATCAAGATGTATAATTCAATATGTACCATCACATCTGCTAGGACCCACTATTTGAAATACTACTACTACTTCACAAGATTAAATTTTATGTCTACACTCCCATCATTTTATGTCCATGCAACCATATTTGACATCCACATGACCATCAAATTTAATCTTGAAATGGTTTTTACTCGAGCTTTAGTTTGACATTTTCACAAACATCTTACTTTGTTGGTTCAACTTTGAAGCTTCATAACTTGAGCCAAAAAGCTCACATGAACATGAAAATTGTAGAACATGTTCCTAGAATTAATATCTACATGACTCTACAATCCTTTATCTTACAAGGAATTTTTGAGTGAAGATAGAAAAAATACACAAATAAACAAGTTCATTAATTCATGTGTGATGTGTAGGATGGCTTGGCTCCTTAGACTCAACAAGCTAAACTTGGAAGGCTTAGATCTCAAGATAGAAGACTCATCAAGATATTAAACTTGAAAATTATTATATTGGTATTAATGACATTGGTCATGCATGGTTTTATCAGCATGCAAGGATTTATAAGAATATTTATAAATTACATAAGCAAGTTATCTAGTCTAGTTCTTCAAACTTTCACAATTCATCTTTCATTCAATATTTCAAGGTTTTGATGGATTTTTAAGATTTATGAAACTTGGTACATACTCCTAAATTCTTAAAACATGATGATAACTTGTTAGATCCTCTATTTTCAATATTAGACCCTTTTCTAAGCCTTTGGTCCACTCATTCCATCAAACCATAACAAAGTTTTATATGTAGACCAAATTTGGCCAACATATTTGGTGAGTCACATTGGTTGTATGCCTATCTATTCAAGATAATCTAGACCATATTGCCTTGTCTATTCCATTGGGCATATGGTCTCCTCCCTGGTCAATATATTGACCTGGATTTAGAACAGGCTACCAATATTACTCTAACCTCTCTTGAAATAGATGAGGACTAATAAAAGAACAAAACAAGATAGAGTTACAAAAGAAAATATTAAAGGGAAACTAACTTAAAACAACATAGGGACAATAATTAATGTGCCAAACATTAGACTTGGAGGAATTTTAACAAAGCTATCCTAATATGTATAGCTTAAAACTCTATGTACCTTCCCTCTTAGGTTAAAAGGAAAACTTGAAAAATCCCATGCATCTTGAGTTGTGGAATTTAATGAAGCATGAATCTCCTTAACCCTTTGATTTTATTCATCCCTATTTATTTCTCCTATCAACTTCTTTAGCATGATGTTTAATGAAAACCAAGTAACTCCAAATAGGTTAACTGTGTCTCAATTTCCTTATATGGCTCCTCAATTATGACTTCTAATGATGGTTAAACAAGTAATACCTTATTTTTTTCCATGGTTATCTTGATAATATTAGATTCCTCTTCATCTTCAAGTTCTTCAAGCTCATCAAGGAGTTCTATATATTCTATCCAATTTTAGTCATTTTCCTCCATGGGAAACTCTTTGTCCACCTTCTTAAGTACTTGATCCTTTTCAAAAGGGGATATATCAAACTCATCCATGATTTATATTTTCGCCAATCCCTCATGAGGAGGTCCCACATCAAGACAAACCTTCTCATTCTACTTTGGCATCTCTAGAGTAACACTACCTTCTTGAAGATCCAAAACATTAATAGAATCCTTAGATGAAGATTCAACCTACTACACTATCCCATTATCCAAGTCCAAAATCTTAAGTCCATCAATATCACTCATGAAATCATGGTATCATTTCTACCAATGCTCTTCTTCTTTAGGAATACTCTCTACCTCAATAATGGTTTTGTGTGAATTGCCTCCATGGCTACCTTCAAAAGAAAGATGATCTTGTCCCTAATCTATATCATCTATTACAAGATCTTGAGAAAACTCTTGATCCTAGATAACTAATATGTGATCAATATGTTCTTGAGGAATAACCTCTTGATACATATTTGAGACTTCTTCCTATTGGATCTCATCTTCAACATACACTTTTTCCTATAACTCATCTTCTTAGACACCATAGAAGAATGAATCATGCTCGTACTTACCAAGTGGCATTCCAATAATGATTTCCTCTTCTTGGTTACTGAACTCATAATTTTTTCCTATGTCCTTAATAACATATTCTTGAATTGCCTCACAAAGGAGAGGCTCTTTCTTAAATAATGGCATAGTAGACCCCTAAAAATATTCAACAAGATAAGAGAGGTCTAAATAAGTTACCATAGGTACCTAATTTTTCTCATGGAGATTCTCTTCTTGGATCACTTTCACCTCCTCTCTCTATTTCCTTGCTTCTTGAATGGCTCTCCATGATGTAAAGGCTCTAGGATTTTGATGGGAAAGGTATATAGGATGAATGGTTTCTCATTTGGCTTCCATAATCACCACTTCTTCCTTCTTTTTCATACTAATATAGATGGACTTCCAGATGGAAATGAACTAGATTCTTGAGGAGAGAGGGTGGTGATTGAATGACCTTATATTTTCTTGACTTCATGATTTGGTTCTAAGGTAAAAATATATACAAGACCCAATTTAAGCTTTTGATTCTATTTCTCTTCCTCCTTCTTTGTCTTCAACTCCAGCTCTTTGATCTGTATATATATATTCTCTTGGAATAGATACTATTTAAGGTGGTTAGTGGATTCATGATATGGAACACAAGGGGATCCTATCTCACTTTTCCCACCACTTAAATTCACCACTTGATTCAAACTTGGAAATTTACAAGACCTTTTAAGTAGTTCTTGAGGAATAATATGGTCTTGGATCTCAATAGTATGTTATTCAATGGTAGTTTGTTTCCTTTTTTATATCTCTCTTGGATATATCTCCAAAAAGGGAAGGTCTGAGGAACACATGAAGAACTTGGAATAGTCTCTTAGGGAAATATGGGTGGTCTATATGAAGGTTGATGTAGTGTATATGAAGACACACAAGGTTGGTGAGGTTGGACCTATTGTTATTTAAGGTCTTTTAGCTTACCCTCAATGATCTGAATATAACCACTCACATCCATCATCTCACCTATGACATTTTTCCAATTTTCTTTCTCAAAAGGTTCCCATTCTTCTTTTACTTATAGTAATGACTCTCTCACATGATGGATCTGGTTAGTAGGGACATTTTGTCCATAATACTTTTGGGAGTATAACTCTAGTGCATGCTTTTAAAGGCTCACTAAAGTCTACTTAAATGTTGGTATGGATGGTTCATGATAGGTTTGGGAAGGAGTAATATTATTATGGGCATGTTATGTATATGAAGGATTAGGGTAGTGCTCTTGATAATAAGGATCATGAGAAACTTGACAAGGCTCATCATATCTTTGATATGGCTCTTGGTAAGGTTATTTAGACTCATATGGATCATGAAAACCATATTAGGAGTACTGATAGGGAGGTGAATGATAAGGGTATTCACCATAATTTTCCATAACAAATTCATATGTCAAATGAGAAGCAAGAATTTATTAAAAACTTCATTAAGACATACTTGGCATACTCATATCTAGAAGCTTTGATTTAGAGTCACCATTGGTGCTAAATTTATTTATTCTAAAAGTTGATCAAAGGAAAGACACACTAAGATATTCCCAGTCTTTTGGACCTTTATCCCATCAAGCATGTCGAAATTATTATGGCATCAATCTACACCCTTGGAGAGGGTTATTTAGCCCCCCTCCAATTGGTCCATAATATTGGGACAAGCCTAGGATGTGGGTTACCTATGGTAGGGTTGAACCTCTAGAGTAAGCCAACTTCCTCTTTGATGCTCACCTAAATCTAATGTTAAACTAAGGTTTCATAGGGAAAAAGGTTAGAAAGAGTGTTAAGGTCTCCTAAAAAAGCTAACTAGGGTGATGTACCTAAATGATGGTTGATCTAATCCATTTGAGCTCTTATTAAACACTAATGAGAAAATTAAAAGACTATATATAAGACTCCAAGTATCTATCATACATCAATATTTCACATAGAATTTCACCAAATGATCAAAAGATGAGGGAAGTGATGGAGAGGTCTAATGTAAGACACTAACTAGTCAAGTATCCACATATGATCTTTGATCAAAATATATTTGAACACTAAACATGACCTACATAATAAGATCAAACTAATAACTAGGTGAGATCAAGACTTGACAAGAGATATATTTCTACCACATATGCAAATCAAACTAATATATAAAAACTATACCAGAAAAATGAAATCTAAAACACAATCTTCCATTCATTTAAAAAGGTTACAAACATAACCTTGATAGAGCCTAATCATGCCTAAGAGAGGGAATAGAAGGATATTTTTTAAGGATCAAAATCCTCTATATATAGCAAAAATGGAAAAAGAGAGATGGGAACAATGCATAGGAGAGTGGACAAGGGATCCCAATTAGCAAAGAATGTGGTGGAAGTTCATTGGTTCCTTTATGTACACATGCCTTCCTTCAAAAATAATTCATCCTTATCAAAAAGTTAACCTCCTTTTGTTCCAATAATTTTTTATCTCCTTTCATTTGTTGAGAGTCCACTAAAAGATAAGGGTTTCTTCTGCATATGACAAAGTACATTTAAATGAAATCAATGCCCTTAACTACCTTTCCAACCACTAGTTCACCACTTTGGGACCCTAAACCCACTTGACTTTCTCATGAGGATAAAATATTCAAATATTGAAATTGATAGTGCCATGCCATTAATGGTGGTTAGTATCTATTTTGTCGATGATACATCCATGTCGATAGATGATACCTTTTTCATTAATCACACATCTATTCCATTTCTATATCTAGATCATAGGTTCATTCCATAGATAGAAAACTAATCTAAGGTTATTAATTTTCTTATAGTCATTATTATGTATACCTATAGATTACATAGCTCATTTTTGGATCCAAATAGGTTAAAATAAACTAATTATGTCTTTATAGGGATTGAGAATTCATCATATGCATAGGTCCTTCTTCAAAGAGAGGTAAATAGAGTCATAAAATGAACCATACACACTACAACACTATGAACAAAAGGTTTTTATTTTGCCTTAATGGTAGTCCATTTATGTTATTTAAACCTTGTCTACATCACTATGTCCTTTTCATGGTGTTCAATCAAGCTTCAATGGCAAAACAATGATCCTATTAGACTTATTTGCCTTGGTCAAAAACTAGCCCTTTAGTTCAACTTTGTCCATCAAATATTGATCAAGATAATTATAATGCTCCAACCCATATTTAATCTCATTGACCTCACATATCCTTGATGATTTTTTGACTTCTATCGCACCATAGATCTTAATTTACATGATTAAATGTACTCCATCGATCTTCTATCAACTTGAACATGTTCATGCCACTTGGTAGTCCTATGTTGATCCCAAGATCTTATTATAAAAAATTTGATTTATGTGCTTATTCCATGTGTTTTCCTCTTAATTTCCTTGACCTTTTGACTCATCTTGCACCATTAGATCAAAATGTATGATGCAATGCAGACTATCAGATCTATTGGGACCCATTATTTGAAATCCAATAGTTACTTCATGAACTCAAATTTGATGGTTTTACTCTTATTATTTGGAATATATGTGACTGTATTTTACATCCACATGAACATAAAATTTAATCTCAAAATGGTTAATTTTTCTCAAGCTTTATTTTATCATTTACATAAATGTCTTACTCTATTGGTTCAAATTTAAAGCTTCATAACTTGAGCCAGAAAGCTTACATGGACATGAAACCTGTAGAACATGTTCCTGACATGAAAAAATACATGACACTACAATATTTATTCTCATGGGTATTTCTTGAGTGAAGATAAAAAATATACAAATAAATAGGTTTTTTCATTCATATGTGACATGTAGGACAACCTAGCTCCTTAGACTTAGCAAGCTAAACATAGAAGGCTTATATTTTGAGATAGAAGACTCATCAAGATATGAAACTTATAGAGGTTGATATTTTTAATAAGGATATTGATTATGCATATTTTTATGCTCATGCAAAGCTTTCCTAGCATATTTATAAATTACATAAGCAATATATCTAGCCTAATTCTTCAAACTTGCAATTCATCTTTGGATCAATCTTTCAAGGTTATGATGAATTCTTAAGATTTATGGAACTTGGTCCATGCTCCTAAATGCTTGAAATATGAAAAAAAAACCTACTATATCCTCCATTTTTAATCTTAGACCTTTTTATAAGTGTTTGGTCCACTCATTTCATCAAACCATTTAAAAATTTTATATGTGGGCCAAATTTGGTCAATAGTCACTTTAATAGAAGTTAAGGTTTCTTAGCTAATGTTAAAATTCCTGAGAGAATCCTAAATTTCATTTTTTGAATGCATATACCTTTTATTGGTCTTCAAAGTGCCATGTTTTGATAGGTATGCATATTAGGGTTTCCAAAGTTCTTGTGAGTTATTTTGGGTATGTTACTATACTTAATTTCATGTCATTGTCATACCTTTACTATTTCATGTTTTCTCCACTACCATTTCATTGTGTTTTAACCATACATTCCATGTTCAAATCCCATTTTCCTCCACTACCATCCCCTTGAATCCATCTACCCCTCTTTCCAATACTAAACCATATGAATTAAACCTATATACCCTTGTAACCATCAATAACCATAATATCATATAAGTATAGATCTGCCTGGCCATACTGTAATGTCCCCAATTTTCTATTAAAATGGTTTAATTAATTAATTAAATTATTAAAATAAAATTAACTTCTTCTAGAAGTTTCCTTGGAAGGCTTTAAAAGAAGGGGAATGCAAAGCATTTGCATTATCTAATATCTTCTTTTGCAAAATTATTCTGAGAAGCTTGAATCGGTGATTCAGCTAGAATCTCTGAGGATGAAACCCTTCAGTAGATTTGGAGAAGAGTTGGATGAAAACCTGGCCCTTTGTCAGAGGTGGATTCGAGACAGAATCCAGTTTGTGCATATTGGTCAGTTCTGGAACTTCAGAGACCATTCACTGAGGATATCAAGGTTCAGTATAGGCAAAGGTCTCCAAGTATTTATCCATTGTTTTGATTTCAGATTTATATATTTTTTATAGTCAGAGCAGGTTTGGTACGAAATCCGTATGGATAGTCAGATCGGCACTAGGCCGTATCAGCAAGGTCAAAAAAAGGAAAGGGCACAGTTTGGTCGCAGGGTCTTACAGAGACCGGCATCGGCATATAGACTGACATCGGCCGATCAGCGACCAATGCCGGCAGTCAGGCAGTCACAGGTAGTCAGGCAGGCAGAGATCGCCCATCAGATGACTGATGGTGGTAGGGTATAGACCGACGTCAGCATCGTCAGCTACCGATGTCAGCGACTAGGTTTTCTAGACACAGCAGGCCGAGAGCACGCAATCCCAAGTTTTTTTTATTTCCAGTTTGGTTGTTGTTATAATAATTGGGTTTTGAGACCAATCTATAATAATTTTATGACATCTAGGCTATAGTATCAGTTACATTCGATTTTATATCTTTGTCCAATTGATTGAATGCTGTAAGTAGTGGAAATCAATTTTATTTGCTTTCAATCCTAGTTTGGGATCTTTCAGTGGTATCAGAGCTATGCATCTTGCCAGCCTGTAGGGGTAAAACTATTTTATTTCTATGCATCCTAGAAGATTTGATAGAAGCCATAGATATTTTACACGTAGTAGAGCTCAGTACGAGTGAGAGTTGGGTTTAGGACAGCCACCTATCATGGCCGAAGAACAGAGGAATGCCCATAGAAACCAGGATGAAGAAGAAAGGGAGATGATGAGGACCCTCATCACTACCCAGCCCAGGATTGTTCAGGCTCTAGACCGATTACAAGATACCATGGAGCGTTTAGAGGTGGATAGACACAGAGGTAGAATGAATAGATCAGCTTCAGTGACTAATAGTGATCATACCAATCATTCCAGTCAGCATAGTCACCATTCCCGTTCTTTAGTGGGGAGCTCCTGTCATTCCTCTAGGCGACATCATCATCATACACCTACTCCTAATAGACCATTACTGCCTCAGTTTGTACCAGGTGGACAACCAGTATAGGTGGAACCACCAGAGATGGGATTCCAAGAGTCCGTTTTGGCAGCGACAGCAGAATGGAGAGCTTTACCCCCAGAGGTTAGGGAGGTTTTTCCTTTTCCCCAGTATTGTGCACAGTGTAGAGACACAGCTAGACTCAAGGGAGATCGGGGTAATAGGCCACCATAGCAGCAGCATAATCATGACCTCAATAGAGCTACAGGGAAGATTACATTAGCTTCATATAATGGTTCTGGAGAGACTAGTGCAAGAGCTTGGGTCCACAAGCTGGACATATATCTTTCTTTGAGGCCCATGCCTGAGCGTGAGGCCATTCAGTTTGTGGTATTACATCTAGAGGGGATCTCATATGATTGGTGGCACCATGGATTGGTCACTTAGGATCATGCTTTAGTTCACTCCTATGCTAAGTTCACTGAGAGACTTATTGCACGGTTTGACCGTAAGGATACAGAACTTTACTACAGGGAGTTGGCTCATCTTAGACAGAGTGGTCACGCAGAAACTTATATTAATGAGTTTCAGTGTATTATAGTTATGGTACCTGATATGCCTTAGAGACGGAGTGTGATGTTGTTTATTGAGGGATTACAGGATAGACTTAAGGGACTGGTATGTGCTTTCCAACCAGCCACTCTTAAGGATGCCATTGATGTGACATTGAGACTGGACACTGTTCCCACTTCTTATCAGGGTGATAAGAAAATAGCTGCGGAATCTCGGCCTATATAGAAGGCCAACACACCACAAATTAAAGAAGGGCCATCCTCTACAAATCCTTGGATGAATCAGGAGACTAGGAATGACTTGAGGAGGAAAAAGTTATGTTTTTCCTGCAAAGACCCATGGGAGCCAGGCCACCATTGCATGGGTAAAGGAAAGGTTCATCTGATTGAGGTAACTTATGAGTGTGGAGATGAGGAGGTTCCTGATACAGACATTGAGGATAATATTGAGCAGGATCAGATACAGTTGGAGTTAGACACCCCAGAGCCTTTGGCATCAGCCAAAGCAATTATGGCTACTCTCTCCAGTTATCCTAACTTTCATGCCTTTCGGTTGAAAGGTACACTTGAGGGTAAGTGGGTAGTGAGCTTGGTAGATACAGGTGCTACACATAACTTCATTGACCAGAAGTTAGTGGGAAGGCATAGATTACAGTATGAGAAGTTTGGTGGTTTTGGGGTAAAGGTGGCAGATGGTGCAGTATTGGGTTGTACCAAACAGATTCCACAGCTCAGCATTCAGATAGGGAATTACACTTTGACCAATGATTTTTATGTGTTTCCTTTAGAGGATAATGATGTGGTCTTGGGCATGCAGTGGTTACAGGGTATTGGGCGCTACATTATTGATCACCGCCGTATGCAGTTAGAATTCCTTTCTGGGGGAAGGAAGATTATCTTGAAGGTAGAGCAAGATGGAGGACCTAAGGAGGGGTCATCCCACAGGATGGAGTCTCATTTTATAGGTGATGTGGTAACTAATTCTATTTGTTGCAGGGCATTTTCCTCTCCAATTATAAGTCAACATCCTTATGGGGATTGTGAGAGCTTGTTAATCAGAGTAGCGCAGCGGCCCTTTTCTAAGTCTAAGGTATGTGATGGTGAATTTGCTAATTACATATTGAGGATTATCACACTACTCTCTAGGAGAAACAAGGTGAATGTAGTCACAGATATTTTCCAGCCTGGTGTTTCTGACAGAAGAATTAGCAAATTTTTGAGATTAATATGGCATCCAGGTAGTTGGTATTGGGTATCAGGAGCGAATTGCTTGAGGACAAGCAATCTCCGGGAAGGGATGACTGTAATGTCCCCAATTCTATATTAAAATGGTTTAATTAATTAATTAAATTATTAAAATAAAATTAACTTCTTCTATAAGTTTCCTTGGAAGGCTTTAAAAGAAGGGGAAAGCAAAGCATTTGCATTATCTAATATCTTCTTTTGCAAAATTATTCTGAGAAGCTTGAATCGGTGATTCAGCTGGAATCTCTGAGGACGAAACCCTTCAGTAGATTTGGAGAAGAGTTGGATGAAAACTCAGCCCTTTATCAGAGGTGGATTCGAGATGAAATCCAGTTTGTGCATATTGGTCAGTTCTGGAACTTCAGAGACCATTCGCTGAGGATATCAGGTTTCAATATAGGCAAAGTCCTCCAGGTATTTATCCATTGTTTTGATTTCAGATTTATATATTTTTTATAGTCAGAGCAGGTTCGGTATAAAATCCGTATGGATAGTCAGATCGGCACCAGGTCGTATCAGCAGGGTCAGAAAAAGGAAAGGGCACAGTTTGGCTGCAGGGTCTTACAGAGACCGGCATCGGCATATAGACCGACATCGGCTGATCAGCGACCGACGCCGGCAGTCAGGCAGTCACAGGCAGTCAGGCAGGCAGAGATCACCCATCAGATGACCGACGGTGGCAGGGTATAGACTGACATCGGCATCGGCAGCTGCCGACGTCGGCGACTGGGTTTTCTGGACACAGCAGGCCGAGAGCACGCAATCCCAAGTTTTTTTAATTTCCAGTTTGGTTGTTGTTATAATAATTGGGTTTTGAGACCAATCTGTAATAATTTTATGACATCTGGGCTATAGTATCAGTTACATTCGGTTTTATATCTTTGTCCAATTGATTGAATGCTGTAAGTAGTGGAAATAAATTTTATTTGCTTTCAATCCTAGTTTGGGATCTTTCACATACATCCTACCAATAAAAAAAATAGTCACCTATAGGAAGTCATTTGGGCCTACAATGAAAAAATCTTCAAGATAAATATGCATGAACCACCTTAATCATAGATAATGGATACCTCAAAGAGATGGATTAAAGTGTGAATTTATCACAAGGGTTTGAAATATATTCAAGACACTCTCTTCTCATAGAATACTATTGCTCAGACCCCTATAAACATTCAATGTAAGAAAATGAGTGTCAATAACTCTATTGGTGTGAATTAAGATATACATCTTATATTAGGTAAGAGACAACATTTATACATGAAGGGGAAAGATTAAAATTGAAGAGGGGGACAAAACTTGATAATCATCACATCCAAAGGGAAAAATAACACCAAACATAGACATGAGGGTAACATAGGTCTAACTGGGCATAAAACCTAAGTCTAAGAGGGGAAAGCATAAATAGGAAAAGGATGTTGAAAGGTTGATATCTAAGAGTGTCCTTAATCTTGAGGCATATGATCAAAATCCTAAATTCATGAGCATTTCAAGAAATTAGGGATAAGGGTCTACTCAAAACCCTCATACTACCAATCACTCAAACATGTAGGCAACCTACAATTAGTCATAAGAAGGTTATGTTTGAGGCCCCTATAGGTGTTACCAAGCCTTCAAATTTGGTAAAAATGGTCACTAAAAGTGGTTAAATGTGTCCATGCTCCCATTTTAGTCATAATATTAGTGGTTATACCCATTTTTTATCTCAAACCTAACCCAATCTATTGATAATCAATTATGGGGTTAGGTAAGTGACTTGATGTTTTAAAGGAATTTCAAAAAAACTAAAACACACCAAGATTTTAGAGGAATTATAATATGGTGGTGAATGTCTCCACATACTCTTTATACTAAGTAGAATTCAAGATGTTAATTAGATACCCTTGAGGGTAGGCCAAAGGAGATAGAACTCAAGCCTAGTCTTACACCCTACTGTCATCTTGAAACATCTCTAGGTCCTTATAATAATAATGATGACTATGGGAGGTGTGGAAGAGTTTTTTAGGTCTTGATTAATGGGTTTTAAGTGAAAGTACCATGGAAATGGTTAGACTAGTCTCAAAACCCTACTTGAGTTAAAAATCTCCAACACAGCCAGCTCAAGGTGCACCTTCAAGTGTTTGTACACTCTACCATAAGGAGGTTTAAGCTCATATATCCTATAAAAATTTAAGTACACATATGGACTGAAAATCCATAAAATATTGATATTCACTAAGGGGCTTAGATTTATGAATGATCCCTAATAATTTAACCTATTAAAACTAGTTAACAAAAATCTCAAAGGTCATATTTAAACACTTTCCCATCTCCACACATAATTTGCATGGGATCTCAAGATATTAAGAGAATATCAAGGTTTTAATTATATACAATTTCATGATAATTAGTTTTGGTTTGTATGTTCATACTCTATGAACCATCATTAAGATGATGGATGTCCTAAACCCTTCCTAAAAACTAGATTGTGCCCAATGGTGGATTCTTGCTCTAAAACATATTCAAATGTATTTATTTGATTATAAAATTATATTTAAGGTCCCCTCAGGTCTTTTGGGCATTATGATTACTCATTGGTTGGCATGTATAGGGATCAAATTATATGAAATGGGCTTGAAAAGGCTAATTAGGACCTAAAAGAAAAGAAATGGGAAGTGTTTATGTGTATCCTAAGGTCAAGGAGATAGAATGGGCTCTATATCCTCTAGATAATCCTTTAACATCCATATAAAATAATCTCCATGATTGGTTCTATAAGTAGATAGACCTAGGTATTGAGATTAAGAGTTGTGTGCATTCAAAAGAGGTCAAATGGATTAATAAATCTAATATTTCTATTCCATGACATATTTGAGTTATATTTAGATTGAAAAAAATTAAATTGCCTCACAACCCTAGGGTTAGGGCCAAAACATAGGATTTAAGTATTTAGGTAGACTAGTCTAACACCTCCATTAGAGAAATGCCACTAGAAGGTGGAACAAATAGAAAATTTAGAAATAAGGGTACCTCAGACTTCCATAGATAAAGTAATCATGATGTTTAGGAACTTTTTGGTCATATTGAGCCATAGGAGAGTTACTACAGTTAGACCTTTTAGTCTATAGACACCCATAAGCTATTCAAGAGGCATGTTTCTCACTTGAGGAACATTTTCACATACAAATGTATAAAACCTCTATATGGGAGGCCAATCACTTCAATAAATGTAAATGGGTATGTCAACATTAATTTAGTTTAATTGGTTTAGAGGTTTATGCCCTAACCTATATGAACCATTGATAATAGTCCTAGCCACTCTTAAAGCCCTCTAAAACCCTAATAAGGACCTAATTGGAGAGATTTGATGAGAAGTGCATATAAATATTTAGTAAACACTTTAAAAACACCTATACCATGTTTTCAACTCAAAGGAGGCCATGTACATGGTACTTGATTGTATGGATGTTATACTGACACCTTAAAAAATTATAAGTTTTTAGGGTTTTAAGTGGAAAATGGGATGTAAGACTTAGTCAAAAAATTTAAATCATAGGGACTTTTGGTTTGAGACTCATCCTACCTCTCTAAAGATGTAAGTTTTTATTTATTTTCCTATAAATTCCTTTGCAACTCCCCTCCACATAACTAGTCTATAGATATGAGAGAGAAAGTTACCTAGTTGTCTAGGTAAAGCAAGGTTGTAGGTATAAAATAATTTGAAGAGTTAAATCATGTTTTAAAACACTATTTTAAGATTTTTATATTCCTATCCACATGTTTCTAAGGTATATTTTAGGTTTCATGGTAACCAAATACTAGCAATCAAGCTATTAGGCCTGATTAGCCTATTTAGCCTACTTGGTCACCAAAGAGGGTTGAAATTTGGCATATAGAGGATATTAATGGAGTTAATTTAGATTTATCACCATGAAACTAATGATTAAATGGTGATAAAATACAATTCATATCCACTATTGAGGAATGGAGGTAGTTTCAAGGCTAGTTAATATGCATGAGAGGACTAGTGGGTTGCTCAATACCTTAAAGGCCTAATTGCACCCAATTTGCATCATATAACTAACTCAAGAGAATTTAATGACCCATTTTGGGTGTGGTCATACTTTTTATGAAGTTAAACAAGGCATTTATATCCTCCACCACCTCACCTTCAATGCCAAAAGTTAGTCTTTGAATAACATCAATGCATGGAAGGAATAATGGTGACTATTGTAACTTCCATATAGCCACCTTGGTCCATGCATGGCCTCTCTCATTCCTATATTATTATTTTATATCTCATTAATATCATATATATTAAGGCATTGAGCTCTTTGTTCTCATCCCTCAACTAGTTGTAGCAAAGCTCTACCAAAATTATACATTGTGTCTTCAATCCATAAAGAAGAATAGTTATAGACCTTTTGTATGAGTGTTAGTGTGTATTATGAGAGTTGATTCATATAATGTATGATCTCAATTTATTTTTCATGTCTCTTCATGAATTTCATATTTTTATTCTATGTAGGTTTTATGAAGTGGTGATAGGTAGTGGTGTTTTTGAAGTGTTGATTGGCTAAAAGTGTCTTGTACAGACCTATATCCTTAACCTTCAAGTTGCATATTTTATAATTAAACTTCATATGAAACATTAATTCCTAGTATTTTTTCAAGATGTCTGATCAAATTTTAGCCTTCATTAGATTCTTAAATGTGTCTAAGTAATAGACAAGAGAGGATAGTCAAGTATTGGTGCATCACAACTTTTAGTGTAGGTTCCTTTCTAAGTTTTCATCTTTACCTTTTTCATCCTAATAGAATTATGTATTAAGAGGAAAATTCAAATTGATTAATCAAGGGATTTATACCTATAAGCTAAAGGTTTAACCTAGGCTATAGGTAACCCATAACCTATAGGTCAATCTCATGTTAGTCCAAGTTTGAGGTGGATTTGAATAGTCTTCTTCAGGAGGGTTTAACTTGGGTAGTTAATAGTTCTTACACACCTAATGGGACTAGAATTAAAGTGACATTGGAACATGTTTTGGTATCTTTAAAAAATTTCTAAAATCTAAAGACATTCAGTGGTAGATCTGTAGACAATTACATGCAAAAGGTGTCTACTAGATCTTCTTTAAAAGGTAAGAATATTGAGTTTTTTGAACTATCATTAGATATTTATAAAAGATAAAGGTTCCCTATATTTAATCCTAGTCCTACACTTCCCAATTCTCTCAATTATTCCTAAACAAATTCTAATATAATTCATTTAATCCCAATGTTTAGGCCTAAGATACAAGATTTTGTGCCTTTTAATGGTGGTAGTTATTTGAACATTAACTAGTTTGATGATATCCTAGTTTCTACCCTTAAAATTATTCCCTAATTTATAAGAGAGAACTCAAATACCCATATAGAGCACATAGTATACACAACCAATATATGCTCAGTGCATAACATAGTCTAAGATAATATGGCTATGAGAATTTTTGTAACCTCCTTAAGGGGTAAAGTACTCTAGTGGTATAGGGGACTCACACCTACATCTATAAACACATGGGATGAGTTTGGAGAGAACTTATGTAAACACTTTGAATATAGGAGTGACCATGTCTCCTTGGTAGAATAACTCACCTCAATCAAAAGAGCCCCTTAAGAATTCATGCTATATTTCAATTATACATTCCAAACACCCTGGGATAGGATTCCTGCCATCATCAAACCCACCCCTAATTATTATTTCCTATACTACCTAAGGGCCTTAAAATATGATGTATCTAATAGGATATAGTCAATGGGGGGACTACCTAGATAGAAGCCTATGAGATAGCCAAAAGAGTAGAAAACTAGCTAATTCAAATAGGCAAACATACTCATAGGCCACTCATGCCATTATTCTTATAAATTCAACCCCCTATCCCCACCATTTCTCCATTACCATCCCAAACTAATTAAGATCAGTCAGATGTCAAATAAGTTGATAGGTTTGGTAAGATAGAGGGACTACTTAAAACCTAAAAACCTTAGAGAGGCAATAAAATCCACTTTATAGTCCCTATCAAGACCCATACCAATTTCCTTATTAGTATTATCCATATAATATCTTCCTTATCAACCTAACCAATAAAGCCAAGGTTGGATTACATAGGCAAGACCCTATAATAATTTCAATCCTAATGTTGCCATCAGATTTAAGGCCTTGGTGTGAACTCAAAACAACTATGCATAAGAAGGTCATTGGTCTTCTCCCTGGGGACCATCAAGTAAGATGATAATGGTTCTAATCGGTGAATGATTTTAGACATCTTATATGTAATAGGGTCTTGCCTTTTAAACACATGAGAACATGCCTCCTCCACAACACAAGGAAGGTTCCCCCATGCCTCATGGAGACATTCCTTTCATGACCCTAGCTGAGGTCCCAAGTCAACAAGGGGTAAATGCAAGTAAGTCACCTTCTCAAACCTCTTTTTTCAATTTTCAAGAAGTTAAACATGCATTTATGTAAGTGGCAACAAATCTAGGTCAAAATGTGACCAAGGTAGACAACTTAGTTGTACCCCACACAAGATCTAAGAGAAGGGTAGTTGATGATAGTTTGGGGTAGTCTAAGGTAAGCCTTACATCTTCCGAAACAACACAATGGGATAAAACTTATGATACATTCCAAAAAACACTTCCAACTCAGTAGATACTGTAAGGATGTAGGTAGCATCAAAAGAGTACTTTTATTCCCCAAGTTACACAAGTTCTGAATGATACTTGTCCTTCTATGTTTTAGCCCAAGACAATCAGCTCTCCCTTTAACATTTTGGACTATATGAATAAGTCCCATGTCAATATTCCTATATAAGATGCTTTACCCATTCCAAGGAAGAAGGAAATCCTTTAACAAGAACTCTCCAAGCTTCATGTCATGGAAAAACAAGTTGATAAGGTAAGTGTAGTCTTTGTTAATTATAGTCAACCTCATGAATCCTAAGAACATAAACTAGTAAATCCACCTCACTTATACTTACTAGTCATAATAAGAGATTCCATTATTCATAATTGCATGATAGATAGTGGTTTCATTAGTTATGTCATACCCAAAGCCATAGTTGATAAGTTAGAACTCAAATATGAACCTAATGAAAAGGGGGTTTTACAATTAGATGGGTATACCACCAGGAATGTAGGTGTTCTTAAGGTCCTCAAAATTATATTATCTTCCTATCCTAACTATACCATATCTCATTATGTCATGATATTTGACCTTCTTCCCTATTTTGCCTTATGATTGTCTAGGTATTTTAATGATAAAATTGGGGGTATCTCTCTTTTAAATAGTCATTCATGGTATTTAGGACTAAGTATGGGAAAAGGGTTAAAATAAGGTCTAAACCTATTTCTAGGTTCCAATTAGAACCATACATGTCCAACCTACCAAATGTCAACTGTAATATCTTAGATGAAGATAAACATATCAATGATCAAGAGTCTAAAGAACCACTTGAAGGCATCTTAGATCTGCTCCTTAATGAGTGGGTAACAAACAACCATGGTTATGACCCCTATAATACCACTGAATAAATATGCCTAAGTGTGTATTATATGCATTAATAATGAGTTATGATGCCTAATCTCACTATCCCAAGTCAATAACATGAAGGTATATGGATTTTATTATTTTATGGATCAAATTCAAAGAAAGGGAGTGGGGTAGGTGTTATGTTTATCTACCCTTCCAATTAGAGGTATTATTCATGGGATACAATGGTAAAATATAAGAGGTATTAAACTCTTACAATAAAAGGGAGAGTGAACTAGTTGTGTAGCATATAAGGGGTATAAGTTTAATAAAAATCAACTTTTGAAATCCTAAAAACATTGAGTTTAGGATGTCTTGGAGGTCTTCCAAGCATTTAACATTTGTTCCATACCTATAGATTCAAATCATCATGCAGATAGATTAAATACCATTGGTACATAATTTGACATAGTTGATAGATTTAAAGACAAAAGAAAATTTCATAAATCAAGGTGGTGCACAAGCCCTTAGTCCTTGATAATGAGGTAAGTTGGTAGGTTTTTTAGAGTGATAGTTAGATTGTTTGCTTCCTCTAACATGAAGAATAATTATACTCAAAGAATAAAATAAATATGCAACATAAAATTGAATATCATATTATCTAGTTGAGGACAAATAAATTACCTAAGGGTTTGGTGACATTGGAGAATATCTTCAATGAATAAGATCAATTGAGAAGGTACAATGTAAGTATCTCCACCAAAGAATAACATTATGAGAATGTTGTTATATTCAAAGACAAGTTGCTTCAGTTATGAAAATTGAATACCAAGGATTAGAGAGATGCCTTCATAACATTATGCTAGGAGTTTTTAGATGTATTTGCATGGGCATACCATGAATTGAAAGGGTTTGAACCTAAGTTGGCCCAACATACCATAGAGTTAGAGGAGAATGCAAAACTCGTAAGGTAGAAATAAAGACCAGCCAACCCCAAAGTTGAGGTCCTCATGAGAAAGGATTTGAAAAAAATAATTGAATTTAAGATCATATTCAATATTAAACCTTACTCATGAGTGGAAAATATTGTGCCTATAAATAATAAGAATGGGGAGATATATTTGTGTGTTGACTTTAGATACCACAACTAGGTGTCTTTGAGAGACCATTACCCCCTACCATCCATGGATCATATTATATAAGGTTGAAATAATTTAGAGGATATTTTTTCTTGATGGATACTCTAAGTATAATCATATATTGGTAACATAAGAGTCTATACATAAAATTTCCTTCAGAACCAAGTGGGGCAGATATGCATACATGAAGATGCCCTTTGTACAGTCCAATACCAAAGGGAAATGGATGTAGACTTCTAAGGGATAATTAATGATATGGTTCTCATCTACATTGATGATATCATTTTATTCTAAAAGGAACATAGAGATCACATGACACATTTGAGATTAGTGTTTGACAAGTGCAGGAAATTTAGAGTCTCCTTGAATCCTAAAAATGCATATTTTTAGTCCATGAAGGCAAATTGATAGGACATATCGTGTCAAAGGATGGCCTCTCCATTGACCCTAAGAGAATATAATAAGTCCTAACCTTAACCATATCTAAGCATAATAAATTATTATAAATATTCTTGAGAAATATTTACTTCATAAGGAGATTCATTCTAGGAGTTGCAGAGTTGGTGAAACCACTCGCTCATATACTCAAGAAGCACAAGGAGTTATCATGGAGAAAGGAAGGCAAAAGAAGATTTGAGGCCATAAATCAGGCAATCTCCCATGCTCCCACCCTCCTCAATCCTAAATTTAACAAGGATTTTTTCATGTATGCCTTCTCCATAGCTGATACCATTTATTTTATGCTCATTCAACAAAATTATGAAGGACTAGAACAACCTATTGCTTTCTTTAGTCAAACATCAAAAAGATATGAATAAAGATACATATTTTTTTTAAAAACATGTCCTTTCTTTCATGATATGGCTAAAAATATTTAGGCACATGGTGTCTAATAACAAGGCCTTTGTGATGGTAGTTCACCCTAGTATAAAAAAATTCTTACTTAATAGGGACTTAAGTGAGAAGAGGGCTGGTTGGGTAACTAAGTGTATGGAATATGGTATTGAAGTGAGGGTTACCAAATTTATTAGAGTTAGGGGACTCTATGAACATATTTTAGTATAGGTTAAAGAAGATAAAGAGATAGTATTGGTAATCCATGACAGTTGGTAGATAGTTGTAAAAATGACCCCTCTCAACTGGACCAATGATGTGGTGAAGTTTCTTCAAATAGGGTAATGTCCTATGGGCTTAGATACAAAAAAAAAGAAGATAATTAGACTTAAATACATCCCTTACATCTTGGTGGATGGATTACTCTTAAATAAGTACATAGGAGGTATACTCTTAAGGTGTGTTGAATCAAGTCAAATTGATAGGTTGTTGGAACAGTTTCATGATGGGCCTGCATGTGGACATTTTTCATCCAATACCATAGCTTCCAAGATCATTATATCTAGCTAAATTTTTCCCACTTTATTCAATAACTCACATGATTTGGTCAATAAATGTTCTAAGTGTGTTATGTTCACTGGCAAATAGTGATTATTTGACTTGCCTCTACAACCCATCCAAATTGAACAAACCTTTATGCAATGGGGATTAGATTTCATAAGCATGATCCATCCTTACTATATTTATAGTAATAGGTGGGTACTAATAATCATTGATTAATTTTCCACATGGGTGGAGGTATCTACACTCAAATAAACAAATGAGAACTTAGTTTTAGAGTTCTATGATAGTCTTATGACTAGGTTTAGGGTCCCCTATACCATTATATTAGATAATGCCTTGGCATTTGTAGTAATAAATTATGTGAGTGTAACCTTAACCATGGTATTTATCTCAAATTTTCCTCCATTTACTACCCATAGTGTAATGGTTTGGAAGATTCTACTAATAAAAACTTGATAAAGATCATTAAGAGGACAATAGAGGATAGTCAAAGAGAATGACACACAAAGTTAAAGACTACCTTATGGGTAGATATAATCACTCCTAATAAGTCTAATGTTCATTCTCCCTACCTCCTTGTTTATGTTGTATAATTAAAACTACCCATATCACTTGAGATATTAGCCTTAGAGCTTGCTGACAAACTTGAGCTCATGGAGGATGATGTAATGGAAGTAAGAATGAATGAGATGAGAAAGTTGAAAGAGATAAGGGATATTGTTGTGCATGTTATGTGTTCTAGTAAACACTAAGTCAAGAGATCATTTGACAAAAGAGATTCATTAGAGACCTTTCAATGAGGAGATATAGTGATTAAATGGGATGAAGACCATGCTAATCCAGGTAAACACTTAACTTTTTATAGTCTTTAAAGTGTACCATATGTCATTACAAGTTATAAGGAGATAAATGATTTCTAAATATCCATATTTAATGGTGAGGTACTCCCTATCCATATCAATGGGATGTTCCTCAAGTAATATTATTATTTAAAACCAAGGCCTCTTATACATAGTAGTTAGTTTTTGTCTCTTTCCTCGAAGTGTTTTTACACATGTTTGGTAGTTATTGATTTATCCTAAGTTATTTTTTACTATGTGTGTTGTATATTGTTTATCTCTTCTTTGGTGTATTTTTTTGTCTTATTAATTATTAAGGTCTGTAAGGTATTAGGCAGAGTCTATGTGCAGTCAAAGATCCATTTGTTAGTCATAAAGAGCAAATTAAGAATTTATGAGTTCCGTTGACTAGCAAGATGGTCAATCCAAATGAGCCACCAAAATTTTTGACCAATTTATAGCCTTATACATAGAAAGGGGTCAACCTAAAGTCTTAGAGTCATGATCCACCATTATTTCTCATGGTTTCCATTCACCCTTGTGAAATTAGGTTGTTCAAATAGGTTCACTGTCTTCTCATGATTATAAGACGCTTGATATTCCCCATGACCCTACATTTCAATTTGTATTAGGTTTTTTTTAGATGTTTGAGTATGTTTGAAGGTCATTATTTAGTCATGATGAATCCTCAACATTCAAAAGTGCCATGATGGAGGTGAGTTTATAAGGCAACTAGTGAAGATTCATGAACTTATCTAATCTAATCAATCATATAAGGTATGATCCATTTTAAGATTTTAATAATATTATGGAAGTATATTGGGGCCCAATTGAAGTCTTTAATAGGTCATAAAGGTATCCTCATATGTTTTAACATGATATCCATTTGTTATGTCTCTTTATGGTCATGTATGTATATTAAAAGCAATATTTTTTACCACAATGAGACCTCATTTGACCTTGATGGGCCAATAAACCACCATCCACACCTTTAAGAGCTTTCATGGACTTTATTATACCATTACTGAGGCATTTCATGCAATACTGAACCCATTCCCACAAAGGTCATTTCTTAATTACTTCTAATAGGCCCCACATGTGCCAGATTATGCATTTTCATCTCCCCTAATTCATACCATAGAATTTAATACATCACTTGAATCCTAATTTACCTCCATTATACCTATTTATAATGGATTTTTGTCTAAAACTTTATAAAATGTAGGGAAGTTATAGGTTTTAGAGGTTTTACAAGTGATAAGGTTTCATACAATATGAACTAACTCAAGTGGAGTTAGGGATCTACAAGGGGAAGTCAATAATGGCATGTGTAAAATAAACTAGAGTGTTTTAGTATTTGAGTAGATCAAAACTGATCCACCTTCCCATTGATCTCAATGGTAGGCTTGGAGAGCACTTCAAGTTTGTGCTAAGACCATATAGAGTAGAGATAATTAAGACCCAAGGTTTTAGCCAGATGAAGTAGACTTTATCAGCTTTCATTAATGGGTATTATTTTTATAATTGATTCCATAAGCTCTATGAACATTCCTTAAGAAATTAAGGGATCTGAGCATCATACATGTATGTATAAGGAAAAAAGAGTATAATGATTTTGATGGATTTTTAGTTTGTTTGTCTAAACCAATGTTTATTCCTAATTCCTCAAGTATTTAAATAAATTTTCATGGATTATTAAATGTTTAGACCACACATGTGAGATTATGGAACTAAGAAACATATAAATCATCCTAGTCTATAGTCTGTAGGTAGACTTGAATGATAGGTGGAGTATTGAGTGATCTCACCTAAAAGTTGATAATACTAAAAGATCAATTGGTTGTTCTAATCTTTTGTATAAATATTTATCTCAATTTGATATTCATGTGTATCCCTTATTCTCTCAGGGTGTCTTCAAGGAAAGGTTACACACACATCTTAGATTCATTGTATGGATGGATTGTGTGTTATTCAATGGTGCCCTCAAAACTTTTAAACATAGTCAAGAGCATGAACTGGAGTGTTAAAGTCATGATAACTCATCATTATATTCTTATGTATAGGTTTATTAACCTCCATGATATCCCCATAGGCCTTAAAACTACCCTCCTTCCTCCAAAACTTCTATAGTCACTTTATCAGAAGTTAAGGTTTCATAGCTAATGTTAAAGTTCCTCAAAGAATCCTAAGTTTCATTTTCTAACTGCATATACCTTTTCCTAGTCTCCAAAGTGCCATGTTTTGATAGGTATGCATATTATGGTCTCAAAGTTTCTTATGGTTTTTATTCGGTAGGTTTCCATACTTCATTTCATGTCATGTTAAGACCTCTGATATTTCATATTTTCTTCACTTCCATTTCACTTTGTTTCAACCTTGTATTCTATGTTCAAATCCTATAGTCCTCCACTGCCATCCCCTTTAAGCTATCCACCCCTCTTTCCGATAATAAAGCATATTAAACATACCTAGATACCCATTTTAACCACCAATAACCATAATATAATATAAGGATATATCTACATGGCCATATATCCTTTTGATAAAATAAATAGTCACCTACAAGAATTCATTTAGGCCTATAATGTAAAAATGTTCAAGAGCATTGTGTATGGACCACCTTGATCATAGATAATGGATGCCTCAAAGATATGGATGAGAATTTTAATGTATAAAAAGGGTTAAAAATGGTGGTAAGTCACTCTCTCCTTATATAAGCCTATTTTTCACACCCTTTTAGATAGTCAACTCAGGGAAATGATTACCTACAAATCTATTGGTGTGCATTGAGATATACATCTTTTATGGGGTAAGAAACAATGTTTATAAATTATGGGTAAAGATGTAAACTTAAGAGGGGGATAAAAATCAGTAATCATCACATCCAAAGGGTAAAAGAACACCAAATATAGACATGAGTGTAACATAAGTCTAAATGGGCATAAACCCTAAGTCTAAGAGGGAGAAAGCATATAAATGAAAAGGATGTTGAAAGGTTGATATATAAGAGTGTCCCTAGTATTGAGGCATATGATCAAAATCCTAACTTCATGGGAATATCAATAAATAAGGGACAAGGGCCTACTTAGAACCCTTAAACTACCAATAACTCAAACTTACAGGTAGCCTACAACTAGTCATAAGATTGGAGGACCTTATAGGTGTGACTAAGCCTTTAAATTTGGTACAAATGGTAATTATAAGTGGTTAAAGGTGTCCATTCTCAAATTTTAGTTAGAAAATAAATGGGTATACCCAATTTTTTGTCTCTAACCTAGCCTAGTCTATTGAAAATTAATTTTAGGGATAGGTAAGTGACTTGATGTTTTGAAGGACTTGCAGGTAGACTAGAACACACTAGGAGTTTTGAGGAATTATCATATGATGGTGAATGTCTCCACATACCATATAGATTAATAATAATTAAATATGTTAATCATATACCCTTGAGGGTAGGCCAAAATAGATATAACTCAAGCCTAGTGTTACACCCTATTGCCATCTTGAAAAATATCCAAGTCCTTATAACAATATTGATGACTATGGGAGGTGTGGAAGAGAGTTTTAGGTCTTGATTGAGTGGTTTCAAGTGAAAAGAAGCAAGGAAATATTTAGACCAGTCTCAAAACCCTATTCAAGTCACAAATATCCAACATAGCTAGATCGAGGTGCACCTTCAAGTGTTCATACACTCCACCACAAGGAGGATCAGACTCAGGGCTCCTTGGGAAATTTAAGTAACCTTATGGACTCAAAATCAATAAAATATTGATAGTCATTAAGTTCTTAGATTTATTAATGATACTTAAGAAGTTAACCTATTAAAAATGGCTACTAGAAATCTCGAAGGTCATCTTTTAACACTCCCCTCTCCACACACGATATACATGGGATCCCAAGATATAGATGGAAGATGTAGAAGTTAATTCTCTACAAGTTCATGGAAATTAGTTTTGGTTTGGACGTCCATACCCTATGAACCATCATTAAGATGATGGATGTCCTAAACCTTTATTAAACCCTAGATAGTACTTGATGGTGAATTCTTGCTCCAAAACACATATATATGGATTTTTTTAGTTGTAAAATTGTTTTTAAGGTCCACTCAAGCTTTTTAGGCATCATGATGACCCACTAATTAGCACATGTAGGAATTTGACTATATAAAACAAGCCTAAAAAGGCTAATTTGGTCCTAAAATAAAAGAAAAGGTAATTAAATTTTGTGTATCCTAAGGTCAAGGAGATATAATAGGTCCTAAATCCTCTAGATAATCCTTTAACAACCATATATAGGAACCTTCATGACTGGTTCTGCAAGCAGACAGACCTAGGTGTTGAGATTAAGATATGTATGATTCAAATAAGGTCAAATGGATTAATAAATTTAATATTTCTATTCTATGGAAACTTTGAGGTGATATTTAGGTTTAAAATATTGTAAAGGTTCCTCACAACCCCAGGGTTAGGACCAAAACATAGGATTCAACTATTTAGATAGAATTGTCTAACACCCCCATTAGAGAAATGCCATTAGAAGGTGGAATAGAGAGTAAATTAAGAAGAAAGGGTTATTTATACATTCATGGATAAATTATTCATGATGTTTAGTAACCTTTTGTTCACATTAATCCATAATAAACCTACTATATTTATCCCTTTTGGCCTATAGACACCCAAAGGCTATCTAGGAGGCATTTTTCTCACTTCAGGAGTAGTTTTACATACTCATAACTATATGTAACCTCTACATGGGATGATAATAACTTAAAGAGAGATAAATTGGTTTTACAAAATCAATTTAGTGTAATTATTTTAGAGTTTTAGACCATAACCTCTATGAACCATTGCTAAGAGTCCTAGGCACTCTTAAACCCCTCTAAAATGCTAATAAGGACTTGATTGGAGATATTTGAAGATAATTACATGTAAACAAGAAGGAAAAACTTTTAAAAAACCTAGAACATGTTGTCAACTCAGAGGAGGCCATGTCCATGGTACTTGATTCTATGAATGATATATGGACACCTTAAAAAATTGTAATTTTTTAAGGTTTTAAGTGGAAAATAGGATGAAAGACTTAGTCAAGAGTTATAAATGATAGGGTGTGTTGGTTTGAGACTTATCCTACATCTCCAAATATGTAATTGTTCATTTATTTACCTATAAATTCCTCTGTAAGTCCCCTCCAAACAACCAGTCTATAGACATGAGAGTGAAAGTGGCCTAGTTATCTAGGTGAAGTAGGATTGTATGTATACAATGCTTTAAATATTTAAATAATATTGTGGAACACTAGTTTAATCTTGTGAAATTCCTATCCATAGGTTCATAAGGTCTATTTTAGGTTCCATGGTAACCAAACACTAGTAATCAAGTTATTAGGCCTAATTGCCTATTTGGCCTACTTGGTCACCAAATAGGGTTGAAAGTTGGCATATAAAGGATATTGAAGGAGTTAATGTATGTTTATCACCATGAAATTTATGACTAATAGGAAATAAAATATACTTCATGTCCACTATAAATAAATTGGGGTTGTTTCAAGGCTAATCAATATGCATGAGAGGACTAATTAGATGTTCCATGCCTCAAAGGCCTAAATGCACCCTATTTGCATCATGTAATTTCCTAAAGATGAGTAATTGACCCATTTTGGGTGTGATCATGCTTTGTAATAAGTCAAAAAAGGTAGTTGTAGCTTTCATCACCTCACTTTCAATGCCAAAAGAGATTCATTATAGAACATCAATGCATGGAAGGAATAATGATGATTGTTATAATTACCATATGGCCACCTTGGTCACTTCATGGCCTATATTATGCCTATATTCTTATTTTATCTCTTATGAACATTATATATATTGAGGCATTGAGATCTTTGTTTTCATCCCTCAACTGGGTCTAGCAAAGCTCTATTAAAATTTTACCTTATGCCTTGAATCAATAAAGAAGAATAGTTGCAAACCTTTTATATGAGTATTAGTGTGTATTGTAAGATTTAATTCATATAATGTATGAGTTTTACTTTATTTTTTAGGTAATTTAATGTAACTAATGTCATATTGTTAGTCTATGTAGGTTGTATGAAGTTTTGATAGGTAGTGGTGTTCTTAAAATGTTGATTAGCTAATAATGTCTTTTGCAAACCTATATCCTTAGCCTTCTAGTTTCAAATTTTATACTTGACCTTCATATGAAACATTCATGCCTAGGATTGTATCAATAGGTTGAATTAGTTATTGTCCTTCATTATATTCATAAGTGTGTCTAAGTAATAATCAAGAGAGGATTGTCAAGTATTGGTGCATAACCACTTTTAGTGTAGGTTCCTTTATAATTTTTCATATTTACCCTTTTCATCCCGATAAAATTAGGTATTAAGAATAAGATTGAAATTTATGAATCAAGGGAGTTATCCCATAAGCAAGATGTTTGACCTAGGTTATAGGTAACCCACAACATATAGGTCAATACCATATTAGTATAAGTTTGAGTTTGATTTGAATAGTCTTATTCAAGAGGGTGAAACATGGGTAGTTAATAGTAGGTAAAAAAACTCTTCATTCTTTACCTACTATAGTAATTGTTGTTCTAGTTAGTGCAAGAACTATAAATTCCATTCTATAAGATCTAGTACTAGCACCAATATTCCAATCTTTGGTGTCCCATACAACCTTTAAAAATTTATAAAGTTGTTTTCACATTTATGATAGATTATTCTCAGTACCCCTTCTAACTATTCATTATTTGCTTCCCTAATCCCTTAGTCCTCTAGACTCAGTAAATAAGTACACTTCAAATATTTGGTCTCCACCACTATTTTGGTTTACCCATTTACCCCATCCAAACCATACACTAAATATGACCTATAAGTGATCATGTAACCCAAATTGAAGCTTCAATCATTACAACATAGAATGAGGTAGAGAAATAAAATCTATTAATTTACATAGTGACCCAAAAGAATGTCACTAGTTGGAGGAAAACTCTTATCCCTTTACCTCAACTAATAGAATATTATCCCAAGCCTATGATCCCTCTAGGTAAATTCCCATCTACCAATCCTACAGATCAATCCAAACCTTCAAAAGTAGTTGCCTTATATATCCATGAATCTATCCCAAAAATGCAACATATAGAAGAAGGCAGGGAAGACCTAGTTATTATTAAACAACCAATAGTCAAGTTTCACTTTGACATAGAAATGAGGATTATGAGGAAGTTAAAATAGAAAACTATAATGGATTAAGGACAAAAGGTTGAATTGTATCAAGGATAATATGTCTTCTATTTGACAAGATGAAGAAAATTTATTTATTTTAAATATTGTTAATTACATAGAGGAACCCTACACCTTTACAGACTCTACAATGGGAGGAATAAAATAAATTTTCATAGGATTTGATCAAGCTATTAATGTGCTATAAGGAAGAGATACCATACAACCTCTGAGGGACATCATGGATAATATGCAAGGATTAGATCAAAAGTTGTATGACATTATCTAGTTAATAATAAGTGTAAAGGAGTCATGGCCTAAGTGGGGAGATGTAATCACCCTTTTCGATAAGATCAAGAGAATGGAACCCAAAATTCATTTCTTACGGTAAGAAAGATAGATAAAATCCCAAAACCATGTTAAGACATACCATGAATACCATGTTTCTAGGAAGAGGGATGTTAATACCTCTATGCCACTATACCTGATCATTAAGGGTCATCCTTTTGCACAATGGAGCCTCAAATTCATTGGGGTGATCAATCCCAATTCTTTGGCAAAACAAATTTCATACTTATCACCACTGATTATTGCACTATGTGGATTAAATTAGTGTCCAATAAGAAATATTGCACTCAATATGTCATTAAGTTTGTATAGGAATATATACTAACCATATTTAGTACTCCTATATATTTGATTAGTGATAATGGCTCCACTTTTTAATCAAATAAATTCACTAACTAGGCCTATAATAATCAAATAATAATAAAGTTCTCTTCAAACTATTACCCCCAAAAGAATGGAGTAACTAAATATGCAAATAATAACTTGATGCATGTCATTAAAAAGTCATCTCAGGAAAAGCCAAGAGAGTGAAACAAACTATTTAAATATTCATTATGGGTAGAGAGAACAATATAAAAATAAGACCTCAAAACTTCACCTTTCTTGTTGGCGTATGATAAAAACCCTATTTTCCTTATGTCCCTTAAAACCTAACCTATTAGTTTATTCAATAATAAATGGAAGATGATCGACGAGTTTAGTCAAAATTATTGAAATTTGTCTATCTTGAGGACACAAGGATCAAAGCACTGTAAAGATCTAGTAAACACCAATATGTTGTTATAAGGTGGTTCAATAAAAGATACAAGATAAAGGCCTTTCAAATATTATATCTAGTTTTCCTATGTGATAAATATCATGAAAAAGGGGCTAGCATAAAAATTTCACTCCTTTTTGGATTGGATCATATCAAGTGTTAGATATTTTAGCCAATAACACCTTTTATTTCAAGGAGCTTGAGTGTAATAACCTCACCTTCCCAATCAATAGATAGTTTTTAAATAACTAATTCATGATTTATCCCACTAATAATGTCTCTAAATAATTCTAAATGTTGTAGTATATGTAAAATTATCATAGGTTTTACTACTTTCATAGTTAGTTTTCCTTCTTTCTATCTTTTTTTGTCATTAGGGGTAGTTTTCATGCTTTCTAGATTAACCTTTCCTACTTTCATCATGTTATTTCCTTAGGTTAGATTCCCTATTTTTAGAGTAGGTGTCATTTTTTTTAGATCAAATTTCTTGACTCCTTCATGAATGATCAAGATAATATCTAATCTACTATGATTCTTACATGAGCTTGAGTTTATACATTAAATCCTTAAAGCAGGCCCCAAGGGGAGAATAAGGGAAGCAAGAGTCTAAGTAGAATACATAAATTGGTTGATTCACATGTTTTTATTACACCTATATATTTTATACTTATAGGATTTAGGTATTTCACAAGAAATATATTATGGCCATTTCATAATTAAATACTTTTATCAGGTACATAAAACTTGCTCTCATTGTTACATGTAAATTAAGAAAAATTTCTTATTCCTTGGGTCAAACATGTTTTCCACACTAATACTTATTTTGAAATAATACCCATTGATATAGATATCACTAGTAGGGACATTCTATAAAATTTAATTTTACTTCTCCCGTACACTAACACATGGTGGTTCCTAACCCTCTACCCTATTTGTAGTTTAAAAACAAAAAAAAAGAGGATCAATGTATCTTAAAGAGTGATCAAATAATCCTAAATAATAATAAAAAATAATTGTGGTAAATAATCATATGATGAAATAATATCAATTTATCATGCATCATGCAAGTCTACTAAGGGACTATTAGTAACCCAAGTTGTACTTCTTGAAGAAGACTATTCAATTCTACTTCAAACTTAGACTAATATAGATTGACCTAAGGGTTTTGGGATACCTATAGTCTAGCCCAAACCTCTATCTTATGGAGATAACTCCCCTAATTTATCAAATTGAATTAATTATAATACCTATTTCTATTTGGATGAAAATGGGTAAGATAAACTTAGAAGGAAAACCTATGCTAGGAGTGGTGATGCACCAATACTTGATTATCCTCTCTTGACTAATCCTTAGACACACTTATGAATCCAATGAAAGTAAACAACTAATTATACATCTTAACACAATATTAGGCATTAATATTTCATATGAAGGTCAAGTATAATTTTTTTAATTTTAAGGTTAAGGATATAGGCCTGTATAAGACACTACTAATTCATCAACACTTCAACACCACTACTACCTAACAACACTTCATATGACCTACATAGATAAATATTATGACATTAGGTGAAATAAAGGACCTATAAAATAATATTAATCTCATACACTCTTAAAATCAACCATCATAATACATACACTCATATAGAATCTATGTAACTATACTTCTCTATTGATTTAAGGCACAAGGTACAATTTTGGTAAAGCTTTGCTACAACCAACCCAGGGATGGAAAAAAAATCTCAATACTCAATATATATAATTTTCCATGATAAATAAAATAATATAGGCATAAGAGAGGTCATGAAGAGACCAATGTGGGCTTGAAGCAATTACAATAGTCTTAATTACTCTCCCCATGCATTGCTTGAGTGGATAAGTTTCTTGAATGAGCCTTTTGAGGAGTTGATGTCTAATTTTAGAAAGTTTTAACCTATAAAGAGCACTTGTATGCCACATTTAGATAACTCCCTCTCTATCCATTATTTACAAACATTAAAATTAGATTAAAGGAGCCTCCTTTTCATGAGTATAAATGGTTTCCCAAACCTATAGGTTAAACTTGATGAGAAAACTACCCAAAAACTTCATTATGCTCTTAAAAATAGGGTTTCATCACCTTAATATATATTTACATATGTCTAACTATGGTTAATTAATCCTATAATTACTTCTTATGTCCACTAGTACCTTTTTATGTTTATTAAGTAGGCCTCACCTACTAGTCATTCATTCTTCTCCTCATCCCATACTTAGATGATTGAGTTAATTAAACCAAACCCTCAAACCATATAATAAAGCTTGAATAAAACTTTAATTAACCCTCTTAATTATTATTTTGACACATCATATATCTCTCACCTATAAGTTCATCTTCCTTGCATGACTATGCCATCTAGACTAGCCTCACAGACTTGCGATTAGAAGAAATTACAAAAGGAATTTACATGTATATGAGTGAACACTTCTAGGTTTAGAGAGGTGAAATAAGTGTCAATCCAAAACTTCCCATTATTTATATCTCTTGACTAAGTCCTTAACCCCATTTTATCCTTAAAACACTAAACACTTATAGTTTATAAAGGTGTTTATACAACATACGTATAACCAAGTATCATGGACATGACCTATTTTGAGTTGAAAACATGATTTAAGTTTTTTCCAAGTGTTTCTTATCTATTTGGATGAACTTTTCATCAAATCTCTCCAGTTGAGTCCATATTAGCATTTTAGGGGGTTTAAGAATGCCTAAGACTCTTAATAATGGTTCATAGAGGTTAGGGTGTAAACCTCTAAAGCAATTACACTAAATGTATATTTACAAACCCCTTTACATATCTTAAAGTGATCATCCTCACATGTATAGGTTAATTACAATTATGAGCATATGAAAATTCCCCTCCAGTGAGAAGCATGCCTCATAGATAGCCTTTGAGTGTCTATAGGCCAAAAGGACTAATTGTCACAACTCTCTTAGAACTCAAAGAGACCAAAATGTTCCTAAACATCATGATGAGCTCCTCTATGAGTATTTAAATTGTCTTTATCTCTCAATTTGCCTTTTATTCCACCTTCTAGTGGCATTTCTCTAATAGAGGTGTTAGACCAGTATGTCTCAACATATGGTTTCTGAGTCTTGGCCCTAACCCTGAGGTAGTGTAGTACCTTTACACATTTTTCAACTTGAAGATAATATATAAGGTCCTTGGAGTATCAATGTTGGCTTGATTGAGGCATTTTTCCTCTATTTAATGCATGCAACCCTTCATCCCAATACTCAAGTATGTCTTCTTAAAAAACTAGTCATTGAGGTTCCTATAGATGACTATTAAATGGCTATTTATAAGCTTTATGACTCATTCTCTCTCTTTAATCTCAGGGTACATATAAATACTTTCCATTTATTTGATTTTAGGCACAAATTAGCCTTCTCAGTCTTGATCCATATAGTTTGGTCCTTACACATGCCAACCAATGGGTTGTTATGATGATCAAAAGAATTAATGGGGCCTTAAAGAACAATTCATAAACAAACAGCTCCATTTTGATGCATTTTGGAGAAAAAATCGACCATCAATTACTATATAGGGTTTAAGAAGGGTTTAAGATGTACACCATTTTAATGATGGTTCATATAGTGTATACATCCAAACCAAAACTAATTACTATTAAATTTTAGTAAATTGATCCCTCCATAATCCCTCAATAGCTTGGGATCCCACATAGAAGGTGTGTGGAGATAGGAGTGTTGAAAGATGACTCTTAAGCTCCTTATTGACCAATTATAATAGCTAGCTTCTTAAGTATCATTAAAAAAACTTAAACCTTTGATGTATTTCATTATTTCATGGATTTTTATTCCATATGGTTACTTAAATTTCCCTAAGAGCCTTGATCTTGGGCCTCTTTGTGGTGAAGGGTATAAAGATTTGAAAGTGTACTTTGAGCTAGTTGTTTAGAGATTTGTGACTTGAGTAGGGTATTAAGACTAATTTGAACCTATTCATGTTTCCCTTCACTTTAAACTACTTTTTTAAGACCTTAAAAATCCTTCCACACCTTTCATGATTACACATTTGTTATGAAGGCTTAAGCCCAGGCTTTAGGTTTATCTCCTTTGGCTTACCCTCAAGGATATCTGACTAAAACCCTAAATGTTATTTACCATAAAGGGTGTATAAATACATCCAATATGATATGTTATTTCCTTGGGAACCTCTTATGAGGTCTAGTCTATCTATGATTTTTTTAAGCATCAAATCACTCACCTAGCTTTGGAATTGACTATCAACAGATTAGACTATGTTTAAGACAAAATAATGGGTTTACCAAATAATTGTTTGACCTAAAGGGGAGAATATAAACCTTTATTCACTCAAAGTGACCATTTTTACCAATTTTTATGGCCTAGTCACACCTACAAAGGCCTCAAATATAAACTTTCTCATGACTAGTTATAGGCCTGCAAGTCTGGGTGCTTGGTAGCATGAAGGGTTTTGATCAAGCCATTATCCCTTATATATTGAAATTCCCATGGAGTTAAATTTTTTATCATATTCCTTATGACTACTGAAACCCTTAGATATTATTTTGTCAACATCATTTCCCTTTGTATACCTTCTCCTCCTTAGGCTAGAATTTATGCCTAGTTAGGCCTGTGTAACCCTCAGGTCTATGTGTAATGTCCTTTGATTTTGGATGGCATGAAAATATTTCTTATCCTCACCTTCATGATTTTAATATTACCCCTTTATTTATGAATACTATAATTTAACCTAAGTAGGATGTTTATCTCAATAAACACCAATAATGTTATAGGCACTCATTTGCACATATTAATTATCTATAGGGGTTTGTAGAATGAGTTTTTGAGGGAGGAGCATATTTTTATCCATTTTAATCTCTCTCAAATCTCATCCATATCCTTAATATATCCACCTTATATTCCTAAGGGTGGTCCATACATTGTAATCCTGAAGGTTTTTACTCAGTAGGTCCAAAGGGTTTCCTATAGGTGACTATTTATTTCCTTAGTAGGGTACATAGTAGGTGAATATGTGTTTCATCACTAGGGTATATGGACATATAAATATATAATTTTATGACATTATGGTTCCTGATAGTTCCATGGGGTATTTAGGCCTACTTATCATGGTTTAGTCTTGGAAAGAGGGGTGGATGGCTTATGGGGAATGGTAGTGGAGGAATATGGGATTTGAACATGGAATGTTGGGTTTTATTTTAGTGCAATGGTAATTGGGAAAAATGAAATGGCATAGGTCCTTTCATGACTTGAAATATAGTGTGGGGATCTACTTGAGATATCTCATAAGGACCTTGAAGACCTTAATATGCATACCTATTAAGACATAATAGTTGGAGGCTTTAAATATATATATATATATATATATATAGTTAGAATATGAAACCTAGGATTCTATGAAGAACTTTAACATTAGCTAATAAACCTTAAATTCTACTAAAGTGACTATGAAAATATTTGGGGTAGAAAGGTTATTTCAAGCCATGTGTGGCTATCATGGAGGTTTTGAACCTACAAATAAGGATCTAATGTTGACTTAGCATGATTAAAACACTCCATTTCATGCTCATACTATGTTTGAGAGCTTTGAGGACACCATTGAACATCATACAGTCTCTCCACATAGTGAACCTAGATGTGTATGTAACCCTTTATCTAAAAATACCCTAAGAAGATAAGAAATTTATCTAAACATAAACTTGGATCAAAGAGACAAAGGTAAGTTTAGAATACCCTATTGATCCTTTAATAGTGTCAACCTTTAGGTGAAATCACTTAACATTCCACTTTACCATCCAAATCTACCTGTAGACTATAAAATTTGCTAGTTTAGGTGTTTCTCATTTATATAATCACACATGTGTGGGTGAAATGATGAATAAGTCATGATAAGTTCCTTCATGACCTAGGGAATTAGGAACAACCATCATTTTAATCAAATAGACTAGAAATTTATCAAAAATGATATGTTCCCTTTGCCTTTTGAATATGTGAATGATATTTAGACCCCTTAAGTTCTTAATTAATGTTCATATACATTAGGGACCCAATCCTAAAACCAATTCCCATGAATTAAAGGTGACCAAATATACTTTCTCTAGCCAAGAGATTTGGCTTTCTTTCTCTCTCCTTTGTATAATCTAAGCACAAACCTGAAGTGCTCTTAAATCCTATGAATGATCTCAATGGAAAGGTGGATTTATTTTAAGATTCTAAAACACTAAAAGACCTTTATTTCTTCCACACATGACATTATTGACTTTCTCTTATAGATCTTGGACCCCACTTGAGTCAGTCTGTACTATATAGATATGTACCATTCAAAAAAACCCTAAAACCTATAACTTCCCTACATTTTCTCATGTTTTAGACCAAAATTCATTGTTAATGGGAAAGATGGAGGGAAAATATGAGTTAGGTGATGTTTTAATGTCCAAGGTATGAATTAGATAAGTTGAAAAGTCATAATTTGTCATGCATGTATTCCTATTAATGGTAATGAAACATTGAACTTTGTGGGAATTGGGCTCAATAGTGCATGAAAAACATTAGTTATGGCCTAATTAAGTACATTAAAACTCTTGAAGTTGTGGATGGTGGTTTATTATCCCATTAGGGTTAAATGAGTTCTCATTATTGTCAAAAATATTACTTTTAAGACACATTCATGACTTTAAGGAGATATAACAAATGGATATCATGCCAACACATATGAGGAGACCTTTATAACCTATTAAGGACTTTAGTTAGTACCTAATACACTTTCATAATTTTCTCAAAATCTTGAAAATAAATCATACCTTAAATGATTGAGAAAATTAGAGATGTTCATGATTCCTCACTAGCTGCCTTCTCAACTCACCTCCACCATAACACCTTTGAATGTTGAGGCCTCATAAAAATTAGCCAAGGACCTTCATACATGTTCAAAATTTCTAAAACCACCTAATACAAGTTTAAACATGAGTTGAGGGGAATCATCAAGCATATTATAACATGAGAAGATAGTGAACCTATTTGAATAACCATACTTTACAAGGATGTATGATAACCATGAGAACTAGTGGTGGATTAGGGTTCCAATAATTTAGGTTGAATACTTTCTAGGTATAAGAATATTAATTGGTCAATATTTATGGTGAATTATCTAGCTTTACTATCTTATTGGTTAAGGAAACTTAGAACTTCTTAATTTTCTCTTCATGACTAGCAAGTGAATCTTTCACTACACATAGTCTCTGCATAATACCTTGTAGACCTTAAGACTAAATGAGACATAAAAAAACAAAATAAGAGATAAAAAAATACAAACACACACAATATAAAAAAAAACTAATAAAAAACAACTACCAAGCATGTGCAGAAGCACTTAGAGGAAAGAGATAAATACTAACTACTATGTACAAGAGGACTTGTCATTCATAATAACAATACTTGAGGAACACACCATTGATATAGATGGGAATTTCCTCACCATTAAAATTGGATAGCTAGAAATCATTGATCTCTTTGTAGCTGGTGATGATGTATGTTCCACTCCAAATACTATCAAACTTTGAGTGTTTTCTTGGCTTAACACCTTTCTCATCCCACTTAAGCACAATGTCTCCTTGTTGAAAGGCATTGGATGAGTATCTCTTATAAAATGATATATTGACTTGGTTTTGAATATACCACATATCACTATCCCTTATTTCTTTTAACTCTCTTAGCTCATTCATTCTTTCTTCTATTACATCATCCTCCATGAGCTCAAGTTGGTGTACAAGCTCTAAGGCTAATAGTTAAAATGAGATGGGAAGTTTTTACTCTCTAACATAAAAAAATGATATAAGAAGAGTGACCAGTAGACCTATTAGGATTTTTTTTATCTTCCCATAAGGAAGTCTTCAACTTTGTGTTCCATTATTTTTATTATCCTCCATTATTATCTTGATGATCATAATCAAGTTTTTATTGGTAGACTCTGCTAGCCCATTACCCTATTGGGTAGTAGTTAGATGAATATTTGAGATAAATTCCATCATTAAGTGCCAAATCACATAATTTATCACTACTAAATACCAAGGCATTATATAATATAATTGCAGAGGGGACCCTAAACCTAGTCACAAGACTGCCATGGAACTCCAAAACTAAATTCTTATTTGCTTCTTTGATTAAAACTACCTCTAACTACTTGGTAAAGTAATTAGTGGATATCAAAACCCACTTATACCTAAAACTAGAGAAAGGATGGATCATTCTTATGAAATCCAATCCCCATTACATAAAGGGTTGCTCAACTCAGATGGGTTTTAGGGGTAAGATAGCTAGTCTCTATTTACCGATAAACATATCACACTTAGAACATCTCCTCACCCAAGAATATGAGTCCCTAAATAATTTGGGCAAAAATTAGCCAAACATAATTATCTTGAAAGATATGGTTTTGGATGCAAAGTGTCCACCTATAAGCCTATCATGAAATTGCTCTAACAACTTGTCAATCTTACTATTCTTAACACACCTTAAGAGTATGCCACTTATGTCCTTATTGAAGAGTAATCCATCCACCAAGATGTAAGTGGTGGGTTTTAGTATAAAGTAGATTGTTTTTTTCTTATCTAAGCCTATAGGAAATTGTCTTGTTTGAAGAAACTTCAACACATCTTAGTTCCATCTGGGAGGAGTCATGCTTGTAAATGCCTATTGACTATCATGAACTAATAATACCATCTCCTTATCTTCTTTAACCTCTATTATAATATGTTCATATATTCCCATACCCATTATTAGTTTATTCACCTTCACTTCAATATCATATTCCATTTACTTAGTCACTCAACCAACCTTCTCCTCACAAAGACCTTGTTGTTAGACACCATGTATCTAAAAAAAATTATCCATGTTATGATAGCAAGGACATGTTTTTCAAAAAAGGTTTATATTTATTTATACCCCTTTAATGCTTTAATAAATAAACTAATAGCTTGATTTAGTCCCTCATAATTTTATTGCATGAGCATAGTATAAATGACATCAGTTGTGGAGAAGGCATACAATAAAAAATATTTTTTCAAATTAGGGTTGAGGAGGGTGGGATCTTGGGAGATGTTCTACTTGATGGACTAAAAACTTCTTTTACCTTGTTTGATCCATGAAAACTCATTGTGTTTCTTAATCATGTGAGTGAGTGATCTCACCAACTATGCAAATCCTAGAATAAATCTCCTAATGAAGTTAATTTTACCCAAGAAGCTTTGTAACCCTTTCCTTTGCCTAGATACAGGTAAGGAAAGGATTTATTCTATCCTCTCAAGGTCAGTGGAGAGGCCATCCTTTGACATAATATGTCCTAGAAGACTACCTTCATGAACTGTAAATATGCATTTTTTGGGTTTAAAGAGCTCAGACCAATTCTTGTTTCCATTTTTTAGGGATTTAATGTCTAGTTCAATATCTTTGAAAACCTTTCCTTTGTTTTTTGTGGATAGATACAACTCTGTATCATCTCTTAATTATTTCCTTTGAGCTATCATGGCTTCTACACTTGAAAATTGTTCAAACTAGATTGTAAATGGTCTTTATGCTAACTCTTTTATGCTCAAATCATAATAAAGCTTCTTTTAGATTTATTGTAATCGACTGGTTTCACTTAGGGTCACTTTTATGCAAGGTTTAGGGATTCAAATATTTAATGGTGGTAGCTCATTTTTAGTTTGGCTCATACATGCTTCAAATTTGATTTGGACCTTTGCCTTTATACATTTGCATTATTAGGAACATAATATCTCCTCTTTTGTCATTTTTTGCTTACATGGTGCTTATGTGGCATCATTTTGGAACCTTTCATGGAATTTCTCATAAATTCTTTTGAATGACTAGTCATTGGCATTTTAAAATGCCTTTTTTCACACTATTAGATCAATATCATGGATTAGCATAGGCCATTGATTATGATCTAGGCCCCTACTTATCATTGGTCCTTTTAAATAATGAGACCTGTCATTGTGCCACTTGGCACCTCTATGGGCCTTCTAAGCTCTATTACCTTTTTTAGTTACACACTAAACATGTGTTTACCACTTGGCAAGCCTACGGGCTCTTGGAGTTTTGTTGAAAAGTCATCGGTGTTTTGGCACCATTGTATCATCCTCCATGATGAAATATGAGTTGTCATATCCTATAATATGTATGAGTTTTAGTCAATTCATAGTCATAAAATAACTTAGGTTAAAATATTTTATGCTAAGTTTATTTCATCTCAACAAACATGCTATAGACTTAGGTTAAGATATTTTACACTAAGTTTATAAGAAAAGGACTTAGATGGGGACTTAGGTTTAAATAATTTAGGCTAAGGTTCATTTTGTGTGAACTTTAGACTAAAGTGTTTAGGTCTAAGTTTTTAGAGGTTTATATAAAAAGGGGACCATGTTAAATATTTTAAGCCAAAGTCTACATTGTGTTTAATAAACACAATTCATATTATGGGCTAAAATACTTGTGTTAAGCTTTTGGAAGGGGTCAAATGGATATAAGGATCAAAATGCTAAATTTTTTACATAGAGATTTATTATATTAATAAACATAATAAAATATTTGGTTAAAAGCATTTGGGCTAAGTTTCAAGTTATAAATACCCTTTTTAAAATAAGAGTTAGTATAAGTCTCTAGCCTAAGGTTCATGGTATTCAAACAAATGTAATGGGGACCTTAGCATATATTTAGAATATGGGACCATTTCATCATTTGAAGTTTAAAGATAAGTGTTTGAACATTCTATGAGGGATTCCATTAGTCTAAAAATGTAATTATTATACCTTAAACAACATTTTGGAGTATATCTTGGTCCTAAGAAAAATAATCCATTAGCTTGAATTTGATGGTCTTACAAATGCCAAATACATCCTTACTAACTTCAAATGATGGTCATATGAATGTGAAATTTAGGCTCATGAAGTTATTAGTTTTTATGGGCTTAAAGTTGATGATTGTACAAATGTTAAATATATCATTATGGATATCAAATGAGGGTCACATAAACATCAAATTTAAGCTTATCAAATTCTTATATCCCAATGCGAGAGTGCCACATAGCAGCTCTACGAGGCTTCTTAAAATCTTGGACTTAATTTTCTCTACCTAATTGAAAATCATGATGAAGCGAGAGCCATCTAATCATGATCTAAATAGTCACACACCATTATTTCCATTTAATAAGCAGGGCCTTTTACTTTTAATTTTTGAATGCTAGAGTACCACGTGGTGACTCTAAGGAACTCCTAGGGATTTTGAATTTTCAATGATGTATTTACTCTATTAAATCTTTAGTTTATAATGAAGTGAGAACCACTGATCTTGATCCAATTTATTGAACATGATTGGTCTAAAGGACTAAATTCTCAATTTCATCGATATTTCTTCTCATCTCTGATTGAAAGGCTATGAGGAAGCATGGATCATCAAATCCTACAAGATGCAAGATATTTAAGTTAGGATATGGAATGAAATAAAGACTTAGGCTAAATCATTAATTCTAAATTCTTTTTTATGTCAATAAACATGAACAAGGCCTTAGAATTAAAACTTTAGGCTAAATGGTTAATAATAAAAGGGACCATGTTAGATATAAAAGGATCCTACCAACATAAATCAGTTGGAAATAAATATTAGGCTAATGAATTAAGGCTAAAGTCTCATTCATGTTAATAAACATAAATGGGGCCTTAGCTTTAAGCCTTTAGGCTAAAGTTTTAGCAAAGAGGATCATGCTTGAATTAAAAAAAACCCTACTAGACATAAAATTAGACCATGGTTAGAAATAAAAAAGCAACAAAGGGGAAATTAAAATTGGACCAAGCATAATTTTTAAGCTAAGGTATGGTCATGTTTAAAATACATTACCAAGTCTTAACATAAAAATTAGGCTTAAGTCCAAAATATATTTTTAAAATGTTCCTACCAAATGCTCTTACCAAATTTGAATTAGAACTATGGGTTTATACCATGGATTTAGAACATGAAACCTAAAACTTTGAGACATTAGGATAAATCATTATAAATATTATCAAACTCAAATAAAAACTAAAAACCAACAAACCAAGTGGATGATCTTCAAATTTTACCAATGATCTACACATGTCATGTTTTCAGGGTTAGGCTTCAGGGTATCTCAAGAGTCCCAATTTTCAAAAAATGGGGGTATGTTGACATCAACACTATATTTTTCAATTATATTTTCTAAATAAATAAGATAAAATCATTATTCCCTTAGATTTTATCCATATTTTGAGGCTGGTTAGAAAAAATCCATGTCCTCTTTTTATAGATCCTCTTTTTTGACTTATCCTTCCCTTTATTTTTGGTTTCTTTAAATATTTTCCACTTTAGTTAAGTTCATCTCAATTTTATTCAATCCAAGTGAACCTAGTATCCATATCCATATCTAAACCATCCTAATTAATAGTTACTTCACTCACCGCCATTCTACCACTAGTCACTAGAAGACTCAATACTTGTAACTCATGCCCTAGACTGATGTCAAACTTCATTGAGATCCAAAAATGTTAGAGTTTACCTCATGATTATTCTTATGTGTTCATAAAACCCACATCAACAATAAAATAAATTATACTGGGAAGGCTTCTTTCATTAATCGAAAGTGTAGATCATCAAAGTTGCACTAGATATACCTAGAATATTGACAAAATCTACCTCTAGAAATAACCTACTACATTAACCCTTAAAAATCCACCAAAAGGTTAAGTCAAATAAATTTATCTTGGGAAGGTCCCAGGCTCAATGATATTCCCCAAGTAGAATACAACACCCTCTATGTCAAATGGCCCATCCATGGTAAATTGGTTATATATTTAGCATTGTAGGAGGTGTCCATTATCTACCTTAGAATTATGATAAAAACCACCATATATTATACCCTTTAATATCTAAGACTATTGAAGAACATGTCAAAGCCTTCAGAACTACTTTAGGAATATTGAATGTGGTTCATGAGGATGTAGATTATAGGATTTTTCCATTTACATTACAATATGTCACCTATGATTAGTTATTTAATGTTTATAAAGGGTTAATAAGGTCTTAGAATGAATTCCAAAATGTTTTCTTAGGATATTTTATCCATGTTACTAACCACAGCGTAATATGTAACACTGTACTAGTATGAAAAGATATCTTAGTGAACCCATCAGGGAATTCAATATGAGGTTCCAAAAGATGTAGAGCCAAGTAGATTCTTCATATAGACTAGATGTTGTCTTATCCCTTAAAATTTAAAATAATTTTTTAGATCCTACCACTGTAGTGTTTATTCATAGGGCAGTCAGGGTTACTAATTTGACATTAGATTATACCAAATAAATAGAGGTTGATAGAAAAATGAACCCCTAGCCTCAATGCTTACAAGGTCTAAATGTGTATCAAACCTACCCCATGTTAAAAAATTCCTCTCAATGATAATCAAAAAATTGTGTCCAAAAATCAAACCTAGGCCCATATGTAGTTGCCTCTGTCCCATGCTACACCTAACCAAGATTTAAGTTTCCTAAATAACTTTATCCAAGCTTCTAACCCCCATAAAGTCTAGGATTTAATCCTAATGAACTCGTCCACCACAGAGGTGATACTATTGAATCTAATAAATATTAACTAGATACCATTCAAAGAATGGTACAAAAATTGAGCAATGAGTTTTAAGCATGCAAAAAATGATGGAAAATTTCAATAGTCAGAATACTAGCAAAAACTTTGGCTATCCAAAGTAAAAATAGAATATTCAATAGGTCTATAAAACATGGAATAACCATCTAGAAAGTTTTTAGGGATGAATATTATAGTAGAAAAACTACCCAACTAGTGTAGATTTCATAACATAGCTTAGCATGGAAAATTAAGCTACATAGATTTATGCATAGCATTTGAGATCTTCCAAGAAGAAATGGAAAAATGAAAACATTTGACAAATAAATTTGACAATTATTATTCTAATACATTTGTCTACTCTAACATTTTTATGTTCTTCAACATGTATGGTTTTCCCTTTCTAGTGGAATATTACAATAAACTAGAGGATATTGTAGATGAAGTCCATGCCTTCCAATAATTTTAGAGGAGTGATTACAACCTGAGGAGAAGAGAAGTGACAATCATCTAGGTGTCATGATCTCATAGACCTATATATTTTAAAATAATATGAGAATTTTTTAAGTCCCCCAAAATATCATAACATCACAATATAGCCACATGTCATCATCCCATTCACTAGGATCCTACATAGTGATAAAAGGTGGTATGACACTCTTGAGGCTAGCAGAGTGGCAACAACCCTCCATTTACCATGATCTATCTCGCAAGAGTGGAGCTATAAAAGAACTATTCAATAATAAATAAGCATAAGTAACCATAATGTGATTCTATTCAGGGAAGCATAATGTCATCAAGTGTCAAATAGAGGTGACAAAACACTTAGAGAAAAATTAAGAGAATCCACTTGGCACCAAGGACTAGAAAAGGTGATGACACTTCAAGCAAATTTAAAATAAAAAAATAGAAGGAAAAAAATAAATCCAAGGCCATTTGTTCCATTAATTTGCATTAATTAGTCAATTAATTTTATTCAATTTAGCAAAGGTAAAGAATCTACATGCAATATATGAAATAAAATAAGTCAATTATAGATGCATTACAATATAATGAATAGCTATTTGTGAGAATTTGAGCTCTCTGACAAACAATAAATTCCATAGTTTTTAAAAAATATAGATATTAAGTGAGAAATAATTCTATTGTAGGACCTAATTAGTGTATGAACACAAGGTTTGACCAATCTACCCTTAACTATGAATTCAAACATTATTTTTCTATATAGGAGGAATTTGAAGTAGTAAAACCCTATGGACCTAGTGATCAAATCTTAGTTTTCACATGAAGATATAGGGAGGACCTTGTGGTTATATAATTGGTAGGCTTACATAATTCTATGGAAAAACTTGAGGTAATTCCTTATATTGACTTGTTATTTTATTTATTTATGAATGCCTAAATTTTTGTCAAAATCTTGAATTTCTGACAATGTAGAACCCTGGTAGCATATATAAGTGGAACTATTTTTGAAAAATATTATAGACTCCCCCCTAAATGGATTATAATAAAAACCTTGTTAATTCATCAATGTATACAAATAATTCAACCAACAAGTTACAAGAATGGGCTAATGACCCTAGTACTTTCATAATTAGGGGCCCTGTTTCTTCTATTCTAATTGCCATTTTCAAGCTTGGAATTGAAATTTAAAAGGATTTGATAAACCGAATTTATGATTTCCCTAGTATAACATATGTTAATAAGGTTTAGACTCCCCTATTAGACACCATCCTTACTTCTACCAAGGTCATAGCTATTGGTGAGATCTTTAATGGTAATTTGATTAACCAAGTCTTCAATTTAAATAGCAGACCATATGATAACTTTTATATGATGTCATATCTTATAGACACTATAATAAGAATTTTTCACTTAAATTTTGAACAACTATGGAAGCTATCAATTGAATATCCTAAGAACCAAATTTGTAATGAATTTAATATTTTTCATATACATAAATTAATAAATAATATGACTAGACTGACTGAGACCTTCTATCTAGTGACATACCAAGCCATTTATGGAAAGGATATGCATAGATTATCTGACCAAATCTAGAGAACCATTAAAAGTATTGGATACTATTGGATTTATCCAAACCATATAGTCATTATAATAGAGGGAACTATAAATCCTCTTATGCATCTACCCTAATTGGTCTCAAACAAGGTAGTATAAATAGAAATTATAGCTTAAGTAGTTGGTTTTGTGGATGTTAGACTAAGAAGTGCCAAATAAATATCTATCCACCCACCTCCTATCAATAATTTTAGGATATAATACATCAAGTGGGAATATTTATATCCAATGGGTAAAATCAGAACCCACTATTATTTCTAGTGGGCACCTTATAGGCAATGGGATCTAAGGAAAAAGATTAGGAAACATTTGAATAGATTCAAGGTAAATGTGAATATTGATTATGGATATGTATCATATTCATTTTATGAAGTGTTCTTGAATTCTTTAAAAGATATATATGTCCACACCATAATGAACTTAGTAAATATGTCTATGGTGGTGACTAGGCACTTGCAATATGATCTATAAATCATCGATAGAGAGACCACAATGATTGAGGTAGAGAATTAGGTTTTAATACCCCCTTAAGGACCCTTCCCACAAGTTCAATCCTATGAATAAAAATTATTTGATCAAGTGAGTCTCCCATATTTCCTCCCTCCTATTTATGGTTTGTCTCTAGTCATCTCCCTAACCCAAACCATTACACCATCACCTCCATCAACATCTCCTTTCCCTAGACAAACATTCACTTCCCCAGTTTCATCCCAACATTCATTATTTCCCTCACCTCATCACCACCTATTACCCCATTCATTATTTCCCTCACCTCATCACCACCTACTATTATTTCATCCCTTCTAGAATCAACATCTACTCCTACTAGACCCCCCCTTATATACAAGAGGAAGTAGGGAGTTTCTTTAGTTTCTCCTTAGAACACCCTGATAAAAGAGACCTTATAGGAAAGGTCAAATGGAGGATTGGATAAAATAAAATGTTTTAGAGCATTAGAACCTATAGAAATAAAAAATAGTGAAAAAGGAGTGGTTTAATAAGGAGGAATGGGAGGATAAAATAGAGACATCCTTGTTTCAAACCATAAGTGAGACCACAAAAAGTGACCTCAATGATGATTGGTTATCAGAGGAACCTTAGTTAGGTGACACAAATATTTTGAAGACTAGAAAAGTCTCAACTAAATCACTTTAAGACCCAATGGAGATAAAGGAGATAAATAAGAGTATAAACCCATGACTTCCATGCATGAAAAATTGATGAATATATTTCCAACCTTGGTACCTCCTAGAAAAATAATGGCACCTACAACAATAATTACCCTAGATACTACTTCTTAATTGGTAGGTGCATAAGCTTCTCATTATTTACCTACTATAGCAACTATTGTTCTAGTCAATGCATCTACTCCAAAGTCCATTCTACAAGCCCTAGTATTAGTACCAATAATCCAAGTTGTGTTACCCCTTATCCAACCTTCAAAAGGTTATAATAGATTTACTTTCACATTGGTGATGGATTATTTGTAGAATTTTCTTACTACCCCTTCTACATATTCATTCTTTGCTTCCTCAAGCCCTTAGTCCTTTAGATCAATAAACAAGTGCACTTAAAATATTTCATCTCCATTACCATTTTAGCTTCCTCATTTACTCCCTCCCAAGAATCCATACAATTGGGCATACTAATTGTTCATGCAACCCAAATGGAATCTAAAACCATTAAAACATAGAAGGAGGTGGAGAAAGGAAATTTACTAATTAACGTAGTGACCTAAAAAAAGGTCACTGGTTAAAGAAAACTTATTCCCCTTTTCCCCCAAATAACAAACTCTTCTCCCAAGCCTATGCTCCCTCCAAGGAAATCCCCATCTTTCACTCTTACAAATTAAGTAGAACCTTCATAACAACTAGCTACCTTGAACATCCCTAAATGGATCTAGGAAATACAACAGGCAAAAGATAACAAGTAGGACCTCATTATTATTAAAAAAATAGTAGTCAAGTTTCACTTTGATATAGAAGTAAAGACTATGAGGAAGTCAAAAATAAAAATATAATAGCTTAAGGATAGAAACTGGAATTGGAAAAAAGATAATATGTCTTCTCTTTGACAAAGAGAATATAATTGTTCCTTTCAGATATTGTTAATTACATAGAGGACCCCTACACCTTTGTATACTCTACATGGGAATTAACAAATAAAATGTTTAGAGTTTTTGATCAATCCATGAATGCACTAAATAGAATAAATACCATACAACCTCTAAGGAATATCATGGAGAATATACAAGGAATAACTTGTAAGTTGTATGACATTATCTAGTAAATAATAAGTATAAAGGAGTCATATCCCAAGTGGGGAGATGTATTCAACCTTGATAATAGGATAATAAAATGGAGACTAGAATTAATTTATTAATATAAACATCCCAAAACAAATCCTATGACCATATGAACTAAATAACTACTCTATATACAATATGGGCCTTGAACTACATAGATTTTAGGAGAGATAGCTTGATTATATGGCATCAAGAAATTCAAAAATATAGTGTAAAAACTCATCATCTATGAGGATCAAGCCATTAAAATTTTATGGGAAATGGGAATAAATGGTGTGATAAACCCCAGTGTGGAATTAGTCCTTAGGGATATCTTTGAATATCTCCTCTAGATAGAAGAATATAGTTATAAGGAAGAGGTCAATGGAGTGGTATATAAGACCCAAAAATACTTGTTTCAATTGATAAATTTTACCAAAATTTAGGTCATTAATAGAGATACCCTTTACATGGAGTTTGGGGATACATTAAAGGCACATAAAGAGTTGATGGATAGACTCTCCTAGCTCTTCAAAGGGATTTTTTGGATTTCAAGGCAATTAAAATGGACATTCATGTCATTCATGACCTCTATTTACAAATTTAGGAAAGTAGGCAAGAATCTTTGGCTACCCTAACTCTATTGACTATTTCAATTGTAACTTCTTCTCAAACACCCAGGTTAACCACAGTTGTAACTTAGGTTAAAAATACAATAACGACAAGCCTAAATATCAACATCTAATATGTAATCTTAGTAGGAAATTCATGTAGTTACATTAATTATCTATAACATAATGTTATTGTAATAATGTTTTATCTTTTGTGAATGATTGTCTATGTCATGGTCATGTATGTCCTAGTGATGAGGAAACTTTAAATATGTCTTGAAGGATGAGGCATCCCCATCCCAAGCCTATATATACATGTATCTCTCACAATCCAAATTGAGGAGAAATTTTGATACTGAATATAGATAGAGACCTTTTTGGTCTTTATAAAAAAAATCATTGCATACTTATCTCTTTCATGTTTATGTTATAGTTTTTGTGCATTATATCTACCTGATAACGTAGTTTCCTAATATATGCTATATTAGCCTCAAGTGCCTTCTTGTTAATTAGTAGAGTTTTATTAATTTACAATGTGAAACAATAATTCTAGGTGTTAGAACTCATTTTCTTATAATAAGTTTGTTATTTTATTCTCTAAATTTGTGTAGAAACACTACTTGATACAACTTCCTAAACTGAGCCATAGCTAGTCAATGGTACTCTTTGGTATTAGCTATAATATTTTGTTAATAAATGTTATAAAATTATTAATAATGAAAACCTTTATCTAATTACTATAATTTAATTGTATCATATTCATTTAGCCTATTTATTATGTTTGTCAAATCTATGTGCCAAAGCAACAAGTTAAAATCATTAGTCCCTTAGCGTTTATCCTTATTCTGAGGCTGGTTATAAAAAAATCCATGTCCTCTATTTATACATACTCTTTTTGTCTTATCCTTCACTCTATTTTTAGTTTATTTAAATCTTTTCCACTTTAGTTAAGTCCATATCCATTGCATTCAACCCAAGTGAATCTAGGATCCATATCCATATATGAACCATCTCAATCAATAGTTGTTTCACTCACTACCATTCCACCACTAGTCACTCCAAGACCCAATACCTATAACTCATACTCCAAAGAGATACCAAACTTAATGGATATACCAAATTGTTAGAGGTTACCTCATTATTATTCTTAGGTGTGAATAAAATCCACATCAACAAGAAAATAATTGGTGCTAGGAAGGCCTCTTCCATTAATAAAAAGGGGAGATCACCAAAGTTTTAGTGGATATACCTAAACTATTGACAAGATTTAGCTCTATAAATAATCTACTACATTTAAACTTATAAATCCACCAAAAGGTTAAGTCAAATAAATGTATCTTGAGAAGGTCTTAGGCTCAATCATATTCCTCAAGTAGAATACAACCCACTTTATGTCAAATAGCCCACCCACGGTAAATTAGTTCTATATTTATCATTGTAAGAGGCGCCCATGATTTTCCTTGAAATCATTATAAATACCGCCATCTATTATCCCCTTTAGGAGGTAGGACTATTTAGTAACATGCCAAATCCTTTAGAACTACTTTGGGAATATTGAATGTGGTCCACAAGGATGTAGCTTATAGGATTTTTCTATTTACATTGTAAGATGTCACCTATGATTGGTTCCTCAATATTAATAAAGGGTCAATAAGGTCTTAGAATGAATGCCAACATTCTTTCCTAGGATAGTTTAGCCAAATTCCTAGCCATAGTATAGTATACCAATACTTTGCTATCATGAAAATAGATCCCAATGAACCCATCAGGGTATTCAATACGAGGTTCTAAAAGATGTAGAGATAAATAGATACTTCATATAAACTAGATGTTGTCTTGGCCCTTGAAATGTAGAATAATGCTTAGATCCTACCACTGTAGTGTTTATTTTTAAGGTAGTCATGGTTACTAATTTAACATAGGATTATTCTAAAAAAATAGAGGTTGATAGACAAATGAACCCCTAGTCTCAAAGCTTAGCAGGGACAAATGTGTATCAAACCTACCCCATGCAAAATCTGACTCCAAATGATAATCAAAACATTATGGCCCAAAATAAAACCTAGGCCCATATGTAGATGTCTTTGTCCCATGCTAAACCTAACTAGGATTTAAGTTTCCTAAATAACTCTATCCAAGCTACCAATCCCCACAGCATCTAGGATTTGGTCCCAATAAACTCTTCCACCACCAAGGTGTTACTTATGAATCCAATATATCATAACTAGATAATATTCAAATAATGGTACAAAAATTGATTAATGATTTTTTAAGCATGTAGAAAAAGATAGATAATGCCAACATCTAGAATACTAGCTAGAACTTTGGCTATCCAAAGTATAATAAAACATTCAACAAGTCTAGAAAAACATGGAACAACCACATAGAAAAGAGTAATAGATGAAAATTATAGTGACAACACTACCCAATTAGTGTAGAGTTCATAACATAGCTCAGCATGGAAAATTAACCTACACAGATTTTTGCATGGCATTTGAGATCTTCCAAGAAGAAATGGATAGACAAGAAGGTTTGACAAATCTATTTGAGACTTCTTATTTCAATACCACTGGCCATTCCAACACTGTTATGGTCTTCAACATGTATGGTTTTCCATTTATAGTGGAATATGGTAATGAACTAGAGTATATTATAGATGAAGTCCATGCCTTCTAGAAATTTTAGAGGAGTAATTACAACCTAATCAGCAAACAACCTTTTTTTAATATATGCCTCAAAATAATAGTACCACCACTCCTCCAAATACAAAGGGTATCAATAATCCACCTCCCCCAAAGGATAAAGATAAACCATAGCCCATAGACTCACAAAGTAGAGGAAGGTAAAATATTTTAGAGGATATGAAGAAAATTAAAGATAAAATTACCCTACATGATTTGTCTCAGATCACCGAATAGAGGGAGTTGTTATTGAAAGCCTTTATTGGAAGACATTATAAAAACAAGTTTAAGATTTCTCAGGTAAATGTAGTTATTTATAATGATAAACCTAAGGTCTCACCCTTCCTGTTGATAGTTAAAATGTTTAATAAGAATGTTCATAATTATTTGGTGGACTCAGGGGTGTTAGCCAATATGATGCCCATAACTATATATAACAAAATGGGGTTAACCCCAAACAAATAAAAAAGAGTGGAATTATAAATGGAAAAATCTATAGTACTTTATGAAGGGTAATTATTAAACATGCACATATAGTTGGCTTCATAGCCATGTGTATAATAGTACATAGATATCCTAGTGGTCAACATCTTAGAATTTTTAGTGTTTTACTTAGCTAAGATTGGTCAAAAACATTAAATGGGTACATACACATTTATTACAAATAGAAAATGAAGTGCTTGATCATTGAGTATAATTCAAAAAATGAGAAGGTCAACTTTGCATCCTCACATGTTGGTATTTACATCTTCACTACAGAACATAGGACCCCATGCTAGGAATTTAAAGGATCTTCATAGCTATAATATTTATATTTTGATGGAACCTGATCTAAATAAGGTTTCAGTTTTAGTATATCCCTAATGGATATAGAGGGAAATAATATTTTACTTCATATATATTACAGCTCCCTTTCACCAACAACAAAATTAAGTATGAGGCCCTAATCCTAAGTTTATAGTTCTTTTTTAAGCATGAAATTAAGAAGATGAAAATATTTAGTGGATCTGATTTAGTGCTAAATTATATTAGAAGAAAGTATCAATGCAAGATGTCTTATTTTAAGAAATATAAGTAGATATATTAGGACCTGATTAAATCTTTTATGGATTTCAACATTAGAGCCATCTTAAGGGAATAAAATTAGGTAACAGATGCATTGGTAGCTTCAAAATATATATTGTCACCACTCTAAGAGTCTAAGATGCAAAAAATATTTGTGGAACTAGTGCATTGTCCCTCAGTCCCTAGTAAAATAGAAAACTTCCACATCTTTGAGTATGATCGATAAATTATCAAGTTCATAAATAATCCTAAGGCCTTTTAAGGATATATTATAAACAAAAAATAAATTTGAATCTCTATAATCAAAATACCTTGGGAATGATGGTACCATGTAGGTTAAGGAGAATATAATCCCCATGGGGATCATATTTTTAGAAATAATCTCTAACTTGGATCCACAAGATGAAAGGTAAAAATAGGCAAAGATAGATCAATCTGATTTTGGCAAAGAAAATTTGTGAACTAAGGCATCCCCTCAGTATGTCAACATTGGTCTGATTTTCACTCATACTCAAAATCAAAAGTTAAAAGATATACTAATGGAGTACAAGGATGTGATCATTTAGACCTATGGATACTTGAAGACTTTTTATCCTAGGGTAATCACCCAAAGTATTTCTTTAAACCTAGACCTTAGAACATTTAGGCAATATTAAAGGCCCATGAATACCATTATGGGACCTCTCATTCAAACTAAATTTTAGAAGCTATTACATGCCAAGATCATATATCTTATTAGACATTCTACCTAGGTGATAAACTTGGTACTTGTCAGGAATAAAAATGGTGAAATAAGGTTATGTGTCAAATTCAAGAACCTAAACTAATATTTAAAGATGGATAATTATCATCTACCTTCTTTGGATGAAGTAATCCAAAATGCCAATGGGTCTAAAATGATGTACTTTATGGATGGTTTCTCAAGGCACAACTAGGTGTTGGTGGAAGTATAGGACCAGATGAAAATAACCTTCACCATAAAGTGGGGGAGATATTCTTGTAAGAGGATGCCTTTTAGCCTCATAAATTTTGGTAAAATACTATAACAAGCCGTGGACCATGCATTCTAGGGACTTATTGGTAAGTGAATCATCATATATAATGATGACCTCATTGTGTTTTCTAAATATAGAGAAAATCATGTTACTAATCTACAAAAAGTGTTTGATAAATGCAAAAAATATGGATTATCCCTCAATCCTAAGAAGAGAATATTTGGGGTCACATAGGGAAATTTGGTGGGACACATCATAACCAAAGATAGGATTTCTATCAATCTTAAATGAGTTGAGTACATCTTGAATATAATGCTTCCTAATAGCTTAAAAGAGTTGAAATCATTCTTTAGAAAAATAAATTTTGTGTGCAAATTCATTTTTGGTTTTACATAAATATTCAAGCCACTAAATACCATGCTAAAAAAGGACACCAAGATAGAATAGATAATAGAGGCAAAGAATTCCTTCCAAAACATTAATATGACCATTGCTCAGGTGCCATTATTAATTAGTCATGACTTCACCAAGCATTTATTCTTGTATTCCTTTATGTTAGATCATGCCATTAATGCATTACTCACCCAAAAGGTAGATGATAATGAACACCCAATTGATTTTATGAGTTCTAGTTTAAAGGATATTGAATTGAAATTTTCAATGATAGACAAGATAATCTATGCAGTAGTCAAGGTTGTAAAGAAGTTTAGACACTATATCTTGAGGAAAAAAATTCATCCTATAATCCTATATCCAATGATAAATCTCACACTCATCCAAAATGAACTAGGTAAAATAGGGGCCAAGTGGATGACAAAATTATAAGAGTTTGATCTAGAGATCAAACTAGCCAAGATGGTCAGAGGCTAGTGAAAAATCTAGTTAATGATTGAGACATGCCCATGTATTTGGTTTAATTAAGTTAATGTAGTCCAAGTATCTATAGGTTAGTGGTATGATTAGATAATTCATTGTCTACTCATGGAGGCCTATCCTCCTGAGCTAAATAGATAACAAAGGTGAGCTTTGAGGCTCAAATCTATCCACTACATGGCAAATGGGTAAGTCCTTTACTATAAAAACTATGAGGGAATCTACTTGAGATGTGTCTTAAGAGAATAATTTATGAATATCTTGGGTAAATTACACCAAAAAATAGGTAACTGTCATGCTTCAGGAACCACAACCCACAAGATCTTGAGAATGGGGTACTATTGGCCCACTATTTTTAGAGACACCCATAACCATGTTAGGACCTACCACAAATGCCAAGTCTTTAGGAAAAGGGATGTTAATGTTTCTATGACATTACACCCTATCATTAAGGGTCATCTTTTTTGACAATGGGGCCTCAACTTCATTGGGGTGATCAATCCCAATTCTTTATCAAAACATAATTTCATCCTTACTACCACTGATTATTTCCACCAAGAACTCCATAGATTAATATGTCATTAAGTTTTTAGAGGAATATATATTGACCAGATTTGGCACTCCCATATATTTGATCTATGAAAATCACCCCATTTTTAATCAACTAAATTCACTGAGTAGGATTATGATAATTAGATGAAAATCAAGCCCTCTTCAAAGTATTACCCCAAAGGAGTAAAGTGCCTGAATTTAAAAATAAGAATATTCATGGATGTCATTAAGAAGTAAACCTAGTATAAGCCAAAAGAGTGGTAATTGATATTGAAATATGCATTATGGTTAGATAGAACAAGATAGAAATATGCCCTCAAGACTTCACCTTTCCTATTGGTGTATGGATGGTAACTTATTTTCCCTATGTCTCTTAAACTCCCAGCCTATCATTTTATTTAAGACTACATGGAATATGATCTAAGAGTTTAGTATATATTTTTGAAAATAGTTAAACTTGAGTACACAAGGATTTAATTATTGTAAATCTTTAGTAAACACCAAGACATTGTTATAAGGTGGTTCAATAAAATATCCAAGATCAAGGACTTTCAAATCTCAGACCTAGTTCTCATATGGGATAAATTTCATGAAAAAAGGGGCCATCATGACAAGTTCACTCCCTTGTGTATTGGATCATATCAAGTGTCATATTTTTTAGGTAATAATGTGTTATATTTGAAGGATATTGAGGGTAAAACCTAGCCTTCCTAGTCAATGAGCAAATTTTGAAGTACTATTTTATGGTTACTCCCACTAAGAATGTCTATGAATAATACAATATAGTGTATTAGAGGAAAAATTATAATAGGTTTTAATACTTTCATAGTTATTTTTCCTACTTTCTATGTCTTTCTATCATTAGGGGTAGTTTTTATGGTTTCTAGATTAACATTTCCCATGTTTAGTATGTTGTTTCCTTAGGTCAGCTTCCCTATTTTCTAGATTAGGTTTCCTTTATTTCAAAGAAACCATATTGACTCTTTGAATGATCAAGATAATATATAATCTACTATGTTTCTTACATGATCTTGATTTTATACACTAAATCCTTGAGGTAGGCCCCATGGGGAGAATAAATGAAGCAAGAATTTAAGCAGAATACATAAAAATGTATTCATATGTTTTATTTACACCTCCATATCTAATAATTTTAGGATTTTTGTATGATATAATAAATATACCTTGGCTATTTCATAATTAAATACTTTTATCATGTGTGTAAAAGTTGATCTCATTACTGCATGCAAATTAATAAAGTTTTCTTATTCCTTGGGTTAAGCACATGTTCCAAACCAATACTTGTTTTTAAACAATACCCATTGATATAGAGGCCACTGGTAGGGACATTATATAAAATTGAACTTTACTTCTCTCATACACTATTTCATGGTGGTTATCAACCCTCTCCCCTGTTCTTATTCTAAAAAAGGTTAAAAAAAGAGGATCATTGTATCCTAAAGAGTGATCAAATAAGACTAAATAATAGAAAAAAATATAAAGGTGATCAAAGACTAACATGATGAAATAATATCAATTTATTATGTATCATGCAAATCTATGAAGGGAGAAAGGGGGAATCAAAGGTAACTCTTTCAGGGATATAAATTCCTAGATGGAAGTAGAGTAATGCGTGAGCTCCTAATATTTTTATGCTTCAAAGAAGACATTGTGAAACCTACAACTTATTCCAAGTCTTTGCTAAAAATTTTAAAACAAAGATAAATAGTTCACTCTGCCACACATAGACCCAAGGTGTATGCAAGGATAGTATGTTGCATGTAGTTTTGGGAACCTCTTTCATGTTTTTTTTTAATTATTTGTTTATGGTATGATCCATACTTGATTTATATTAGGAAAAAAATATTCTATATCCTTGAATACTCAAGAGTATTCCCTCCTATGAGTCACCATTCTTTGTGTCCCAACATAACCCAATTTAAGAAAATTTAAATAGGGATGCACTTTTTCAAATAGATTTCCTTATTTTGGGATTTATAAGGTAACCTAAAATTTATTCCTAGGGATTAAACTAGCATAAGGACACTTCTATTAATATAAACCAAAACTATGCTTAGGCTTGTCTCTAGTTACATCTCTAGGCTTTGGTTTATTTCATGCATGTATGTCTATGTCTTTTTAGATTCTAATGATTCATGAAGTTCAATTGTTTATTCTAAAGGCTTAATCAATTTTTTTAGACTATTCAACTTATGTGTTTGTTAAGGTTTTGTTGCTTTATGTTTTATTTAGATGGTTATTTACTTAGATTTTGTGTTTGTTTAGACCCCTACCGAGTCACTAAAGATCACCACGTGGAAATTCACTTGATCTCTTAAAACCTTAAATGCAATTTTATAATTTATACTTTAATGTTCTAAAAGGTTTAATTTTACTATGTTACAATCCCACTCACCTATTGACTAATGATTGAATTTCAATGTACAAAAGTCTTAGGTCCAATAGAGTAGTGATAGCCATCCATATGTCATCATCCCTCTCGCTTAGAGATTGATATATTAAATTTGAACATTTGAAATTATTAGGGCCAATGGATTAGTAACATAAGTCCACTTGCCATGATCCCATAGACCCATAACCATAAAACCAATCCTATAATTTTATAAGTCTTTTGGGCTAGTGGAGTGTCAAGATATAACCATGTTTCATCATCCCACTCACCTAGAGCTTGCACAATGATAAAATGGGGTGCGACACTCTCAAGGATAGTGAAGTGGAAACAACCCTCCATATGCCATGATCTCACAAGCTTGAGGCTATAAATGAAATAGTCAGCAAAAAATGAGATTGAGTAATAAAAATGTGATGCTCTTCATAGAAGTAAAAGGTCACCAAGTGTCAAATAGAGGTGATAAATCACTCAAATAAAAATTAAGAGAAACCACTTGGCACCAAGGACCACAAAAGGGGATGACACTTCACCAAACAAATTCAAAATATGAAAATATATAAAAGCAAATAAATCTAATACCATTAATGCCATTAATCCACACAAATTAGTCAATTAAGTGAATTAAATTTAGAAAAGGTGAATAATATAAAATTAATATATGTGATTAAATAAGCTAATTATAGATGCACTTCCATCTAATGACTATCTACTAGTGAGAATTCAATCCATTTTACAACCAAAGAATTCCATATTTTTTTAAAACCAAATCTCTTAAGTGTGAAAGAATGGATTTTGCTTCATAACTACCACCACCCTCTCCACATATTCCATTGTAGGTCCTAATAAGTACATGTAAAAGTTGCAGACCATTTAAGAATGAGACTCCAAAGTGAAGTTATCAAAGCTACAGACTCATTATAGGTAGTTTTAAATTCTAAGAATGAAGGAGGATGAAAACATTAAATCTTATCTATTGAGGTTTGATGAAGTTTTCAATGTAATCAAAGGTCTAAAAGAAGAAGTGAAAGAGTATAGAGTTGTTCAAAAAGGATTGAGATCTTTAACTTCTAAATTTGATTCAAAGGTGTTTGTAGTATAAGAAATGTAAGATATAGATACACTTTAGATGGATGGGCTTCATGGCATATTGATTACATATGTGATGAGAATAAATGAAGGAAGACTTCCCAAGAAATAAGAAACATTGACAAATGAGAATAAGTCAAAAACAAAGAATGTAAAAGATGAGTTATGTTCAAATATTGATGATTAATTGATAGCCATGTTTTCTAATAAATTGAATATTAGATTTGGTAAGTACAAGGGTAAGTTTCCTTTTAAATGTTTAAAATGTGGTAAGATTAGTCACTTTGCATCTAAGTGTCCTAACAAGGATAAGACTAAGCATGACTAAGAACATTATGAACATCATGGTGATGATAAGAAGGTCTATAAGCCTGATAAAAGCAAGAAATGTTTCAAGAAGTGTGAAGGCAAGAAAGGATCATTCAAGAACAAGAAAACTTTCTATACCAAAGAAGATAATAAATCGAATAATGTAAGTGACATAAGTACATTTGATAGTAGTGATGATAGTAATGAGAATTAAAATAATGAAACCTTATTCATGACTATATAAGTAGACAATGAAGGTTACTCAAAAGGGAAAGGCCTTATGGATGATGAAGAATCAAATGAAGAAGAGGCTGAAGTGAACATTGAAAAATAATTGGTGAGTGCTCTAGAGGAGTTGAAGCTCTAAAGAAATAATAACAAATAACAAAGATCATTGGTTAAGATTTATGAGGATCAAATCAATCTCTTTGAAGAGATACTAATAATCAACACCAATTAACATGAGGATATCATAAAATAGCTGGAAACTTAGGTTGAAATTATCACTACAAGTCTTAAGACCAAAGAGGAAAAATGCTTCAAGTTTGGTATTAAAATGGTGTCCTTAAAGGTATAACTAGATCAAGCATTAGTTAAGTTGAAGACACATTAGATATTTTAGAAGAGTATTAAAGTTCTTGGTGGTATTTTGAGTATTCAAAGTTATTTACATTATAATATAGGTTTTGGGTTAAAAAAGACCAAAATGAGAATAAGAAGAGTTAGACCTCAAAGACCTATGTAGAAACTCTCAAATATGAGACTCATAATGATCATAAATAAGTAGAGAACACCAACATGAAGATACCAATAAAGTAGCCCAATGTAATGAGGTATTTTAATTATTTTTATGGTTATTATTTTGTTTGTCATAACTTTGGTCATAGATAAAGTGATTATATAATGATCTCAAGGAATGAGTTATCATGGGAACATGGGAAAAGGAGTTATTAGTTAAGAAGTATGTAAAAAAATGTTATTTTCTATAGTTTTCATAATATGGTAGACATTGAAATATTTTTTTCTTAATGGAGTTAAAAGGCCCTCAAGACTTAACAAGGTATATGGAGCTCTTAGAGTGCATGAGAAGAGTCAAAAATTGGTATGGGAACTAAATAAAGCCAAAAATAATCATATTGAGACCAATGGTTAAGATGGTTTATTTGCTAAGATAGAAAAAGGATCAAAAGTGAGGTAATATCAAGAACACTTGTTATTTGCATGTATTGATAAATAAATCAAAGAGAAAAAGAATGATGATAATATGGATGATTCAAACACTTTAGTCAATCCTAAGTGGATTCTAAAGAGGGACTATTAGTCTTATGATTAAAATATAGCTAAGGAAAGTGGTTTAGAGATATGGGAATCCATTTATTTCATGGATTTTTGGGAGACTTATGAAAATGGGTGACTCCATTAGGCTTCATGGAGACACTCTTATATCAATAGAAGCATGAGGTTATAGTTAAAGGAATCATCTTGGTATGATTCCAAGTTTTCTATGTTTCAAGGTATGAGTTACTTTCTTTATAGATTGATTTATGTTGAGAAGTGGTATTTGTATCAAGAAAATTAAAGGAGATTGAGAAATGTCTATGATTCCTAGTGAATCATATGATGAGCACAAGTAGTGAGAATAAATGGGGAGATAATTAGATGATTAAATAGCTTCAAAAATAGATACATAAATGGTCTATGTCAAAGAAGGTATATAGAAAACATGAAGATAGGTTAAATAATGTGGCCAATATGAAGAGCATGTTTATATAATTATTCATAAACTCTATTATCCTATTACCAAAAATGGGGGAAACCTCATAAAGGAAGAAAGTTCAAAATGAGGAGAAATAGCCTATTTAGAGATGTTTCTAAGAGTGGCTTCCATCTTATGACTCAAGAGGAGATTATGGGGTTATGGGGAGCTTTGTAGCTATGTGTTGTGAAGTGTCAAGATAGTGATAAGAAGCATGGTTTATTAAGGTATAATTAAAATTTTCTATAAGTTGTTTACAACAACTGGTATGAGCCTAAGGTGAGTTTTTGTTAGCATTTATCTATGTTGTTCATTAAAATTTAGGTCCCAATATCATATGTCAGTACGTAGAAGACCCTTTGTCATTCATGTCAAAAGGGGGAAAATGAGTAGATGGGAAAGTATCATTTTGAAGTGATTTCATTTGTGTAGTGTGTTTGCCATCAATGACAAAGGGGGGGTTTGTTGGCATGTTATTGAAATTGATGTTAAAAGGGTACATCATGCAAAGGCATAATGGTCATTGATGTCAAAGATGTATCATGTAAATATTGTACTATCAAGGTTGATGTCAAAGGTGACTAAGGAAATATGGTAGTATGTGATATATCAGGGCACATAAGAGTGTTGAATTGATGATAATTGTCATAAGTGGTGTGAGCATGGAAGGTACAGGTCATGGAAGATGTTTGAAGACAACTAATGTCCACATAGGAATCCATGTGACAAAAGAGTTTTTGAAAGAAAGAGAGAATTTAAAGGCAAGAGATAATTTGAAGGCAAATAATGTCTCATGGATGTATGACGGCACATGACAAGATGTTAAAGGTTTTCAGGTTTATGGAAGAAAGATGTCTAGTCATATGAAGCTTGGTCATATAGTTTTAGGTCGATATGAGGATATGGAAGATTGTTTTCATTATAAAGAGAATGGTGAAGTGATATGAGTGATATTTAATGTATTGTATCTACTTGGTTGATGTTTTTTTAATGTCATGACATGGAAGGAATAGGTTGAAGCATCAAGTGCTTAAGTAGCCCAAGTCTAGTCATAACATGAAGAGACCTTGTGAGAAGGTTTGAGCATAGTAGCTTGGTGAGATGAGTGAACACAAGCATGAGTGGTTGTATGAGGTTTTTACAAAATTTATTTGATGCATTATAAAACTCATGAGATTTTTAATATGAGCCTATAGGGGTAGGACCTTTTGTCTAGGTCTACATTTAGACCTCTCTTAGACCCTACATGGCCTAATGAGCTATCATGATCTATTTTTAAGGCATGTGAAGGATGTATGATAGTGTTAAATAATGATATATATTAAATTACATGATATTGAGGTGTCTAGAGCATGTAAATAGGTATGAATGTCAGTTTTAAGGCCTAATGTGGTTTGTAGGTCAAGGTCTAGAGAGTAAAGAGAGAGTGTGTGGACTAATGAGGGGTCATGATAATATTTCAAGGTGTTTGAGATAATGTAATAATTTTTATAGGTGATTTATGTTTATTAAAGTTTTTTAACTTAGTTTGAGGTTTTATTTTCAAGGACAACACATGAAAAGTTATTAGGAGGTCTCTCGAGTACTCAGAATGAAGGGTTCTCAATCCAAGAAGGATTTTCTTATGTTCATTAGCTTATAAAAACTTTTCATGGGAACCTAATAATTTAATTTTAGAATTGGATGGGTCTTATATTAAAATTATAGGCATTATTTGTTGGATTGAGGGGCTATGCTTTATGAAAAATCGTTACGACTGAAAATTGGTTTAAACCCTCTTAGAATTCTAATAAAGACCCAATGTTGAATATTTTACTCAAAAGTACTTAAGATGGATTGAATTGATCAGGTAACATATTTTATATTGTATTAGACTCTCCCAAGTACCTCCAAGTGGTATTTATTAGAGAGAGGAGAGAGAAGATGTTGAGTTATAGGCTTGTTTCTGAAGAAGTTATTATAGAAGTTAAAGATTGCATTAGACACAGTAAGAAAATGGATGGAAGAAGGTAAATACATATATTTCATGTCCATTAATTTTTATAAGAATTTTTCGTCCCTAAATTTTACTAAACTAATCATCCAAGATAGCTAGTCACTGACAAGCCTAATGGTGTAAATAGTGAAAAACCTAAGGAGTAGTAAAAAGTTGAATTAGAATGTGTTTTCATGATACAATGATGAAACCAAGTGCATAGTGTTTTTGAATTAATTTTAAGACATTTTAATTTTTGTTATAATCTTTGGAGGTCAGTGAATATGGTGAAAAAGTTGCTCACAAGTTGACCTAGCTGGTTCAAATAAGAAAATGAGATATAAGGTCATGAGATTGGTCTGAAAGACAAATATTTACAATTAGACCATATGATATTTCTATTTTAGTATGGTTTAATAATCTCATAGGATCACATAAATTCATGATAAGTCATTGAAAATTTCTATAGTTGGAGGTCTAAGTCACTATGACTATGTTTTGAGGTAATCTAGGAGTTCTGAGTGAGTGAGTTATAGAGGTGTTATTGAAGCCTTATCTTCAAATTGGAAGTGACTAATAAATTTTATAATGACATTGAGATCATTTATAATCTTTCTATATACTTATTTTATCATATTTGAGTGTCTTAAGTGTGTTTGAGCCTCATTCTTGCAAGATAATTTGTTGAGGCACATAAGCCTAATAGGGTAATTTGTCCTAAAGAAAGTTTTATGGTATGAATGAATAATGAATATCTAAAAAATAGTGGATAAGGTCAAAATATTTCATTTACTAGGTGGTTTTATGATTTTCAAGTGTTGGATAAAGCCATCTAGTCCCAATAGAATCAAGTTTTGTTGTTAAGAGATAGATAGACCTAATGTAATTAGGTCTCCATGAGACCTAAAATAGAAATAAGGCCTAATTAAGTCATGATATACCAAAAAATACTCAAATATAGTTTTATTCATGTCCAAAATATGTATTAAGACTTATTTTATGTTTTAAATAAGAGGTTAATGGTATATGGCCAACTAAGTGGTATATGAATAAGGAATAGTATATATACAAGGTAGTATTAGGCCTATTTAAATAAGTTGAGTGTGTGAAAATGAAAGAGCACAGTGTTGAGAAAAAGGAGGTATTTTAACCATAATAGGAGTTTACATTATTTTTAATGAATATTTGATAGTGTGTTTGTATATGAAGATCAAGTTCATGTGACCTAATCATTCTTGAAGAGACCTAGTTGAACAAAAGGCCTAGAAGGCAGTTTGAGAGGGATAAGAGTGTGAAGAGATAATGAGGTGGTAATCATATATCGATTGAGAAAAATATTTTTCTAAAGGTGATAAAATAAATCAGGTATATGAGTTGGTGTTGATTCATGTAGGGATTTAGTGTTTCCTTACAAGTACATGAGTGTTAAAGCCTAGTCAAGTGGGTGCTTGGCTAGTTGGGGTTGGTGATCCATGTGGAGTTGGTGCTTCACTAAATTTGGTTTTTATATTATATGATTTTATTCCATTTATAGATATTTTTTTAAGACTGATTCACCAACCCCACTCTCATTAATTATGCTTTCAACACCCATGTGTCCTATCCAAATGGTCATAGTTGCATAAACCACCCTAGTATTGACCCTTCCTCAGTTGGAAGCCACTATTTAGGGTTTCATAGTTATAACTTAGTCTAGAGGAGTGTTATTTATGTTTCCCTTTCCTCCACTCATATAATTTTAGTAGGTGAGTCTCCCATATTTCCTCCCCTTATTTATTATTTGGATCCAATCATCCCCCCACCCCAAACTATTATACCATCACCTTCATCAATATATCCTTCCCCCTAACAAACATTCACTTCCCCAAGTTCACCCCAAAGATTTTTTTATACCCTTACCTCATCACCACATGTTTGTGAATTAGATTTAACTACTGCTATTTCATCCATTCCAACAATAACTTATACTTCTACTAGACCCTCCTTATATACAAGAGGAAGTAGGGAGTTATATAGTTTCTTCTCAGAACACCATAGTAAATGAGACCTCATAGGAAAGGTTAGATGGAAGATTAGATAAAAGAAAAGGTTATAGAAAATTAGAACCTATAGAAATAAGAAAAAATGAAAAATAGTGTTTTACCAAGGAGAAATGGGAGGATAAAATAGAGACATCCTTTTCTAAAACCATAAGTGATACCATAGAAAGTTACCCCAATGATGATGGTTATTAGGGTGACATCAAGATATTAAAGACTATTTTAGTCTCAATTGAATTACTTCAAGACCTATATGGAGACAAAGTAGATGAAGTAGAGTATAAACCCTTAGCTTCTATGTATGGGAAATCCATAAGCCTATCTCCAACCTTGATACCTCCTAGCACAACAATGACACCTATGATTATAGTTCCCCTCATTGTTACTTCTCAAGTGGTAGGTACACAAGATCCTCATTGTTTACCTATCATAAAAACTATTGTTCTAGTTAGTATATCTAATGTAAATTCCATTCTAAACTTTCTAGTCTTAGCAAAAAAAATATAGGCTATGTTGACCTGAGCCAACCTTTGAAAGCTTATACTAAAATTGATTTCACATCAGTGATAGATTATTTGTAGAATTTTCTCAGTGCCCCTCTAACCTATTCATTCTTTGCTTCCCTAATATATAAATATTTTACACTCAATAAACAAGTGCACTTTTAATATTTGGTATCAAACACCATTTTGGATTTCCCATCTACTCTTTATCAACCATACACTCAATTGGTCATGCAACATAAACAAAAGTTGAAACCATTATAGCACAGAAGGAGTTAGAGAAATGAAAGCTAGCAATTGACATAGTGACCCCAAAGAAGGTCACTAGTTGGATAAAATTTATTATTTATTTCCCTTAATTAATAGCCTATTATACCAATCCTATACTCTGTCTATGGAAATTATCATATTACATTCCTATAGAACAAGTCAAACCTTCATAACAACCAACTACCTTGAATTTCCATGAATGGATCTAGAAAATAGATGAAGTAGAAGGTGGTAGGTAGGACCTAGTTATTATTGAATAGTTAATAGTCAAGTTTCATTTTGATAGAAAAATTAAGACTATGAGGAAGGCCAAAGGAAAAATATAATGCTTGAAGGATAGAATGTGTAATTATAGAAAAGATGATATGTCTTCTCTTTGAAAAAGAGAAGAAAAGTACTCCCTATAGATATTATCAATTACATAGAGGACCCTTATACCTTTGTATACTCTATGAGGGGAGTAATAAAAGAAATGTTTAGAGGCTTTAATCAATCTATAGAGGTACTATAATGAAGAGATATCATACAACCTTAGATTGACATCATGGGTAACATGTAATGAGTAGCGTTGAATTTGTATGACATTATTCAGTTAATATAATGTTCAAAAGATTCATAGCCCAACTAGGGAAATGTATTCATCCTTTATGATAGGATGAATAAAATGGAGGCCAAACTTAATTTATTAAGCCAAGTAGCCTGAAAGAAAGTCTATGACCATCTAAGATTAATAATTGCTTTATATTTAACATGGACCTTGAAATACATAGCTTCTAAGAGAGATAGCTTTACTAGATGGAATCAATAAATATGAAATATAGTTTTAAACTCACCAGTTATGAGGATAAGTATATTATAATTTTGAGGGAAATGAGAATAAATAGTGTGATAAACCCTAGCAGATAATTGGTCCTCTGGGCCATGTTTGAATATATTCTATGGATAGTAGCATATAATTTCAAGTCAAAGGTTAAGGGAGTAGTATATAAGACCCAATAAGACTTTTTAAAATTGATAATTTTTTTCCAAAAGATAGGTTGTTAACATAGATACCCTTTACATGGATCTTGGGGATGCATTAAATTCACATAAACAGTTGATGGATAGACTCCCCCAACTCTTCAAAAGGCCTTTGTTAGACTTTGAAGGAATTTAAATGGACTTTTAAGAAACTCATGCCCTCTATTTTTAAGTTTAAGTGAGTAGGAAAGCATCTTTGACAACCCTACCTCTACCATCTATTTCAATTGCAACCAATTCTCAAACACATGGGCTAATCACAATTACAACTCAGGTTACAACTACAACAAATAATGGGGCCCAAGTATCAATAAATACCATAGCCTCTTCATAGGAATTTCCCCTTGTAGTTACATCAATTATTTGTAATTTAATGTAATATCCTTTGTGAATGATTGGCTACGTCATGTCCATGTATGTCCTAGTGATGATAAAACTTTGAGCATGGCTTGATGGATGAGGCATCCCCTTCCCAAACCTATATATACATGTATCTCCCACATTCCAAAGGGAGGAGAAATTTTGATACTTAATATAGATAGAGACCTTTTCGGTTGTTATGAAAAATATTTGTTCTATACTATTCTCTTTCATGACTATGTTATAATTTTTATGTGTTTCTTATAACTAGTAGCTTAGTTTCTTGATATATGCTATATCAGTTTCAAGTAGCTTATAATTAGTTAGTAGGGTTTTATCAATTAAAAATGTGCAATAAAAATTATAGGTTGGTAGACCTTATTTTATTGCAATAATTTTGGTAAGCTATTCTCTAAATTTGTGTACAAACATCACTTGAAGTAACTTCTTATACTAAGCCATAGCTAGTCGAAGGTGCTCTCTGGTATTAGATATAATCTTTTGTTAATAAATTCTACAAGATTATTAATAAAAACAACCTTTAGTTGATGAATAGGATTTAATTGTATCATATTCCTTATACCTATTTATTGTGTTTGTCAATTCTATTTTCTAAAGAAACAAGTTAAAAGCATTAGTTCCTTGGCATTTATCCTTTTTTTAGGCTGGTTATAAATAATACATCATATATTTACATATCCTCTTTTTTGCTTTACCTTTCCTTATATTTATAATTTATTTAAATCTTTTCCACTTTAGTTAATTCCATCTCCATTCCATTCAACCCAAGTAAATCTAGGATCCATATCCATATTTGAGCCATATCAGTTAATAATCATTTCCTTCACCACCATTCCACCACTAGTCACTACAAGACCTAATTTTTGGGGTTCTAGATTGCACCTTATCTAAGTAAGGGGATTTTTTAGGTCCTCTAATCAAATTTAGACCAATATAGGACTGATCTAAGACTATGGATATCCTAATAATGGATCAAACCTTTGGAGTAGGTTGGATTCCTTATGGATATATCACCTACACTAAACCTAAACTAGCACTTGCTTGGGAAAAGGAGAGAGAATTTAAAAATCTTATAAATTATTAAAAACTGGTGATGCACCAATGATTTGATCACTCCAACTCACATAAAACACACTATGAGACACTTTTTAGACCAAATAACACTAACGTCACAAATATTTTAGAACAAGGCATTGATCAGTTATCAAATTAGAAAGAGAGGGAAAGATATCCAATTTTAGGCTAGACAATAAATTATAAATTAAAATTATAATAACCAATTATAACTATTAATCACTTCTTGAAGGTGAGAAAAACTCTAAACATAAGAAAATAACATATATTCACTTAACTATAGTGCCTGAATTCATAGAACACACTTCAATCTAACAGAAAATGACGGAACTTAGTCTTTATTGCATCAAAGAGGTGTCACAGTACAAATTTTTGAAGAGTCTAGTCATACCAAAAAGAGGGATAGAGTTTTTAGGCTTAGAATCCTACATTTATAGAAAAAGGAGAGAGGCATTATAAAAGGACCAACTACTTTTGATGGATTAGCACCAATCCAAAGATGATATTGAGTCAGGATCTTATCAATAAGGCATAATTTCAAAGGCTTGAAAAATAATTTAATGTTTTATGATCCTTATATAAATTTTAGGTCTTCATCTCAAGATTCCATGCCACTTCCACTTGATTTGTTTACAAGGATCATGTCTTGGAACTAGCTAAAAAGTGCCACATCTACATTAGGTGGCCAACTATACTTACATTATCAAAAATGATCAATGATGATAGGTGAGACACATGTCCACTATAGGTGAAATCCAATCTTAGACCATTGGTTTGCACATAGTCACAATATCTATGAATGTTTACAAACTACCTGACTTTACTTCATGGTCATTGGTTTAACTCTAGTTTGCCTCCAAGCTTAGCGCCTTTATATGTGCTTTTCTTGGGTCTAAAATAAACTCTTTAACTTTCATCAAAAATGCCTTGAGATTACTCTCACATATTGGCTATCAATTACCAATTTTTATTGTCTAAAATATGCTCAACTATCTTTATGTTCATTGGTTCCATAGATCTTTTTGACTTATTAACTCAACTCACACCATTGATCTATCTGTGCATGGATGCCCATAAGCCATTAATTTTATGCCAATCAAATGTGATTATACCACTTTCCCTTAACTCATTATCTTCCTAGATTCATTAACCTCTTTGACTTATGCACATCATCTAATTAATATGTATGAGTTCATGTACACCATTGATCTCCCTGGGCCCATTTTCTTGTCAATTCTTGCACTCTATTGGATCATTAGTATGATTGAGCATGAGCGCTTGGTTTATCATGGACACATATTTTTATCAATGATTTTGATCCATTTTTTCTTATCTTGATTATCCCACACTATTGGATTATGTCCAACTTGTAGATATTTAAAGGTTTTAACCTGGGGGCCTTTTGACTTGGTTGACTCTAAAATAGATCATTAGATCTTATGTGTTAATATGAGGGCTCTCACAGACCATTAGATATTGACCAACTTCAAACCTTTTAAGGACCTTTTAAACCCAAATGGCTACTTGCCATGATAATAATTGGCATTCACATGACCATCCTTTGAAGTTCATGTGGATATATTTAACATCCTACAAACTGTTAATTTTAAGCACAAATGAATTTTGTCCTAAGTTTAAACTTGAATTTGCATGAGCATATTCATTTATTGGGCCAACTTTGAAGACTTGGATCTCAAAGATAAAAAATCATGGAGGTATGAAACTTGTAGGAGATGATCCAAGTACTAAGAGAAACACATCCACATGACCCAAGGGATTATGAGGCTTTCTTAGCATACTTATCAAATATGCAAACAAGCTTATCGATCTATTTTTGAGTGATGTCCTGATGACATTCTATCTCCTATACTTCTTATTTTAATATTTTTCTTGATCTTTGGAAACTCAAATGAACTTCTCAAGCATAATAAAATTTATCCATGACCTAAACTACAAGATTACCTATGCAAACTTATCTAGACTCTCCATTTACTTTATATACCTATTTATTTAATATCAATATAATTAAAATTTAAGCACTATGATCTTCCTCTTTTATCACTATATCCTTCTCTTAATTAATAACATTCTTTGGTCCTTCAAAGCTCTATATGTAGGCCCAAAATGGATAATATCTTTAGCAACTTGGCTAGGTAGCATGTTTGATATGCTTGATAACTCAACCCATATACATAACTTTTGGATGATCATAGATAATATATAGACCATTACATGACTATAAAACAATCTCTTAACTTAAAAAGATATAAAATATCCCAACAATAGGGAAAGAAAACAAATTGAAAGAGAATCTAACCTAAAATATAAAGGTAACTAAACTACTAAATGATTGTTCAAGAAAGAAGCACTTATTTAGAGAAAAATAAAAAAGAAAATAACTAATGTGTTAGAAAAAAATTGGAAAAAAAACAAGAAAAAATATGTACATGGGAGTTAGATTTCCTTAATAGAAGTGTTTGAGATGTATCCCATTGATTGGGATAGGAAGTTCTTCACCATTCATCCTTGTGAGCTAGAAATCATTGTGAGATTTACAACTAGAAATTGTAGATGGTCCACTCTAGAGAGAATCAAATTTTGTGTTTTTTCCTAGCTTGGATCTATCCTCATCCCACTTGAGGATCAAATATCCTTCTTGTAAACTTCTTGAAGAATTTCCTTTGTCAAAATATCTCTTTGTCATTGCTTGATGGGCCTCCATAGACAACATGGCCAGATGCCTTATCTCCTCTAACTCCATGAACTTAGCATATCTTATTTCCATTGGCTTAGTCTCCAAAATCTAAATCTAATTAATTAATTCCAAATTAAGGAATTCAAGATTAATAGGCATTCTTACTTCCTTACTGTATACTAGTTTGTATGGAGAATTCAAAATTGATCTTTTATAAGTGATCCTATCAACCCATAGAGTTGACTTTAATTTTAGATTCTATGATGTCTGATTGTATTTTATAGTCCTCTTGATGACCTTTAATAAATTCTTATTGGTAGACCCAATAAGGCCATTGCCTTGTGGATAATAGTTTGATGAGGTATTGAGAAAAATACTATGTTGAATTTCCCACTAGTTGATCTTAGATCTTAAAAAATCCATAGAATTATTAAAAATCATAGTTTAAGGGACCCTAAATATGTTAACTAAACCTTCATATAAATTTAAAATACTAGTTTCATTAGCTTTTTTTAATTCTACTGCCTCTATCCATCTAGTAAAATAATCTATGTTAGTTAGGATCCACTTGTGTCTCAAGCTTGATTGGGGGTTGATAACACCAATAAAGTCTAATACCCATTAGACAAAGGGTTTATTAACTAAAATTGGTTAGATAGGTAAGGATAAAAGTCTCACTTTTCCAATAAACATGGCACACTATCTAAATTTCCTAACCCATGTATGACAATCACCAAATAAACTTGGCTAGTAATACCCACCTCTCATGATCTTGTGAGTTGTAATCTTGGTTGAGTAATGTCCTCCACCATTTTAATCATGGAATTGGTTAAGTAACTTCTATGTTTGACCTAGTTCTATGCATATTAGTAGTATACCATTGATATCCTTTATGAATAATACATTATCCACAAGGAGAAAAGGAATTGATTTTAATATGAAATATCTCCTCTTTTAAGGAGTGAGATGAGAAGGGTAAATACCATCTTGTAGATATATTACTATATCTTAGAACTAGCTAGAGGTTGAGGCCTAATTAATTATAAGTTCTTAATCATTTGACACCATAACCTATCTATTAGATTCTTTCAAGGCTTGGGCTAGATGTTTACAGAGTCATTTACCTCTAACCAGCTTTGTGACTTTGATCTCAATGTCATATTCCATGACCTTGGTCATCCAACTAGATCTTTTGTCACTTATATCTTTTTTCAAGAGAAATTCTTTGACACTTGGATGTGTAACCATCAAATGTATCTTATTATTGGATAAAAAGTACCTAAACTTTTTAAAAGACCTTATAACTAAAGTAACATGCTTCTTAATAAAAGAATACATTATTTCATATTCTTCTAAGCCTTGACTAAAAATTTTTATTAGTTGATCTAAAGTCTCTTTATTCTAATACATGAGAATACTTGATATTGTGTCAAGGTTAGCATATCTATATAGGAATCAATCTTTTGTAAAATCATGGTTCAATAGTGTAGGAGCACTAGTTATAGCTTTATTGATTTCTTCAAAACTTTTCACTCCTTTATACTAACTAAAACTCTGACCTTTCTTCAACATGGTTGTAAGTGGCCTAGATAAAGTAGAAAATTTTAAAATGTATCTCATTATGAAATTAATTTTCCTAAAAAGCTTTACAAGGCTTTATTATGCTTAGGCAATGATAGTACAATAATTTATTCTATTATATTAGGGTATATTCTTGTACCTTTCTTTAACATTACATGTTTAAGAAGCCTACCTTCATGAATTAAAAAAACACAAACTTTTGGGTTCAAAGACACTCCAAATTCTTTGCACCTTTCAAACACCTATCTAATATGAATGATATTCTCATTTGTGTTATTAGAGAATATTTTTATGTCATTTAGATAGACAAAAATAAACTTGTTGAGGAGACCCTAAAATTCCATGTCCATAGCCTTCTAAAAAGTGGCTCTAGCATTAGATAAGCCAAAAGGAATATTTTTGTATACAAATGTCCCCCACTTTATGGTGAAGGTTATTTTGTATTGTCCTTCTTCTTTGACCAAAATTTGGTTATATCTCTATAATAATCCAATAAATAAAACCTTTTTGAACCTACAACTAGCTATAAAATCTATTCCATCAATGGAAATGGATAGTGATCTTTGAGAGAGGCCTTGTTTAAGTCATGAAAGTTGACACATGGCTTTATTTAACCATTATTTTTCCATAATAAAACAAGGTTTTCTACCCAAGTTGAGTGCTTAATTGGAAATATTATGGTTGACTCAATAAGCTTATACAGTTCAACTCTCATTAGAGGTTTAAGCTTTAAATTGATTAGCCTGTGCCTTTGTCTAAGTGGCCTAGTCTCATATTCTAACTCAATGGTATGTTGATCTATACTTGGATAAAAAAGTTTAAGGTCGCTCTATTTCCATGAAAAGACATCTAAAAAATTTGAACATAACTTACTAAAATCTTCTTTCCCTGAAGATGTGCAAACTTTACCTAGCTTTAAATTTTTTCTAGTTGCAATCTCTACATTTGTGTAGTGTTATTTCTTGGTTGATAAATCAAAATTTTATTTTCTTTATTCATCATCTATATTGAATATGTTTTCTAGGGTGACCAGTCCTTTAGGAAACTTGTTTTCCTTTAATTACATAATCTCATCATCATACTATTGTAAATTCTTGTCTTGGTTCTTTGAGGAGAATTTAGCTTCCTATTGTAAGAATATGATAATCTAGTTTTCACCTTTAAATACTTTTCAATAATCTTAATTTTCTATCATATAAATTCTCATAACTACCTTGATGTGTGATTAGACTTTGTCTCTTTTTATATTATCTGGGATACTTAATTGTGATCCAATAGCAACTAGCCTATCTACATGTTTATTCTGATTTCTTGATATGGCTTAAATATTGAAGGCTTAAAATTTTTCAACTAGGTCTCATATTCTATACTTATAATAAGTAATTAGTGGGTTCTTACATATATTAAGTCTCATTAATTGGTGAACTATTAGTTCACTGTCTCCAAAGACTTGTAAAAAATTAACCTTCATCTTTTTTGCCCATTTCAAAACCATGCATAAGTGTTTCATATTTAGTGACATTATTGGAAAAAAAACTAAAACTTGAGAGAATAGAAATAACTTTTATTATTTAGATAAATTAACATAATTATAGCTTAAGTGCCATGTTTGTTCTTAGATCCATCAAAATATAGATACCATATTCCATCACTAGGTTGTTCATATTTCATCAATGTGGGAATTGGTGCATCATTTTCATGAAGACAATAGACACCAAGTCATTTTTATTAAATAAAATTTTAGGTATCATGATAATGTAAATCAGAGACCCATTCATTAAGGAAAATATTTAGGACTCCATTTAGAGGTGATTCAGATTTAACCTCATTGTTTTCTAACACCTTGTCTGAGATAACACAATAAGTGTTCACCATGCTTGGCATATATGGCTCCAAATGAAATATTGTAATAGGTTTATAATGTATTATCACCTTAGTTCCATACCTATTTATAAACATTAGATAGTTCCAATTAGCTGACAAATATCCTTTAGTTTTTGAAGTAAAATCTCTTGATAGATACATGGAAAAATAGGGAGGTAGGTCTACTGCAACTACATCTTGTTGAATAATAACATTGGGTCAAGCATGTAATTTCATATTTAGGTCTTTTATCATGTTTAATATTTTTTTGGTGAGCCATATTATTGAAATACTCCTTTGGTACTTGGCTCATACACAAGACCAAGCTTGTCTGCAATTTTTTTGGACATGATAATGTTACTAGCTCCACTATCTACCATATAATTATGAACTAAATAGTCACCTATGATCAAAGAGAAATAAATTGGAGGGGCCTTTCTTGACTTGATAATGTCTTTATCCACCTTTATCATGTTATGTATCTATTGATCATTTTGCTTAATTTGATGGTTTGAATTAGCCAAGATAGCTTCTTGTTTCTTAGTTGGTTCTTTAGATACTTTGAGATCCAAAAATTCTTAAATCATCATGTCCTTTTGATCTAGGATGGAAAGATAATCCCACATGTTAATAATAACATTTAATTTCTTCATTTGATCAATAATGTTAAAATATGTTCCACTAACCTTTGGCTACAACTTATGAGCCAATGACTATTCTCTAGTTAGGGGTATTTGGGGAACTTTCACTATCTCTGTGTTTCGAATATTTTATGTTATAAGAACAACAACTTAATCTTTGACATTATTTGACACAAAATTATGAATGCTATAAGTATTGCTCACATCTTGAGCTTCTTTAATTTCTCTTCTTTTAGTCTTAGTTAGAGCCACCACTTGACCATTTGTGTTGTTAGTTTCATTAACTTGGTTGAATATAGTGTGATCATCCAAATGCCAATTAACATTTATAGCATCAAGATACCCTAGAACTTGTTGATTTTCTCCTTGGATTTCCATATTCATGTCTTAATATTGACCACCTTGAAGAGGGAACTCTTCTTGTGTCATCTATGACATGGTAATCTCTATGATACCAAAGCTTGATTCTAAATGTCATTTGGATTGGAAGGCTGCCAAACTAGATCTTGCATTAAGTTATTTTGGAGAGCAGTAGATTTGAGCTGGAAGGCACATTGGGATCAAGGGTTACATATGGCTTAGTTTGGGTTATAGCTCCTTCATTTTGATAAGGTTGCATATTGTATTTGAAACCTTGATAAGGTGGTTTTAGTTATTGAAAGACTGATAAGTACTCTAGTTTTGTTGCTAATAAGATCTACCTTGGTAATGTTGTCTCTTGAATGAAACAATTTCATTTCTAAAAGCTTGTAACATACTTTTCAAATCACTAATCTCACTAGATTAATTAGGAGGGGCTATAACTTAGACTTTTAGAGATGGAATAGGGTCTATAGATGGAATTTAGGTAACTTGAGGGGGATGAACAGGTTGTAATTCTAAAAAAAAGGGCATTGGAGGCCTTGGAACATGTTTACTAGCTTGAATCAAGTTATTCTTTGCTCTGATAGTAATCTCATAGGCATTTGGAAATTTATTATCACCCATGGACTATATCATGATACTTATATCAGAATTAAGGGCCTTAAGAAAGTACAAAAATGCATTCTCTAGGGATGGTCTAACCAATACAGGGATCCTAGTCCATGTCTTTTAGAATTTGAGGTTAAAATCTGACATGAATTCATGAGAGTACCTTTTTAAGGTAGTCAATTATTCAAGCAAAGATAGATGATCAATTTTTTCTTCAAATTGATTAACTAAAGTTGCACCTAACTCATCCCAAGTAGAAATGGATGTCGAAATAATATTCTTATACCATTATTATGATTTTCCCTTGAAAGAGTCAACAAGTAATCTAATAGCCACATTATCTTGAGTAACATTATGAACAAAAAATATTTTGGTAATATCTTGGCTATGCTTAATAGTAGTAGTTTTATCCCATTCTCTAAAGAATAAATGGATACCTTCTAGAGAAGACACAATAATGTCATCATACTGGGCCAAATTTAGGGGACTACACCTGTTAAATAAGACAAACACTTGATTTTTTATAAGCATTTGGGAAAAAAAGATTTGGCTTATGGGGACAATAGATTGGACTAAAAAAATAGATTGACCAAGTGATAAATACTACTTTGAAGAATAAGACCTTATGCTATTAAATCTTGATCTTTTATAATAATTAGGAGGAAAATCAATGTGTTCAAAGGAATTACCTTTACTTGATGATCTTATTGTAAACATTTGTATGAAATCATTATTTGAAAGATGTTATGAGTTATAAAACCTAAAGGATATTCAACTTTGATGATGGTAGATCTCTCCTATTGCTATGAATCTTTCTTCTCAATATTCAAACTTCAATTATACTAAATAAACTCAATGTTTATCTGAGGTCCTAGATTGCACCCAAGTTGAGCAAGGGGATTATTTAGGTCCCATGCTCAAATCTAGACCAACATGGGATTAATCCTAGGCTATGGGTATCCTAATAATGGATCAGACCTCCAAATAAGTTGGTTTCCTTATGGATCTATCACCTAGACTAAACCTAAACTGGCACCTACTTGGGAAAGGGAGAGAGAATTGACAAAACTTATACTAGTATGAAAAAAGTGGTGATGCACCAATGATTTAATCACTCTAACTCACACAAAACACACTATGAGACACTTTTCAGACCAAAGAACATCAATGTCACGTAAATATTTTAGAATAAGACATTGATTAGTTATTAAATTAGGAAGAGAGGGAAAGATATCCACTTTCAATATAGACATTAAACTATAAATTACACTTATAATGACCTATGATAACTATTAATCACTTCTTGAAGGTGAGAAAAACTCTATACATAAGTAAGGAACATATATTCATTTAACTATAGTGCCTAAATTCATAATACACACTTCACTCTGACATAAAAAATGATGGAATTTAGTCTTTAATTTATCAAAGAGGTGTCACAATACAAATTTTTGTAGAGTTTGGTCTTAAAAAAAAGAGGGATAGATTTTTTAGGCTTAAAAGCCTACATTTATAAAAAAACAAGGAGAGAGAGGGAACTATGCATTAGGAAAGGACCAACTACTTATAATGGATTAGCACCAATTTGAAGATGTTACTGAGTCAAGATCTTATCAAGAAGGCATAATTTCAAAGTTGTTGCAAAATAATTTAATGTTCCATGATCCTTATACAACTTCCAAGTCTTCATCTTGAGATTTCATGTTACTTCCACTTGATCTGTTTACAAGGATCATGTCTTAGAACTAGCTAAAAAGTGCCACATCTATATTAGGTGACCAACTATACTTTAACCATAAAAAATGATCAATGATGATAGGAGAGACACATGTCTACTATAGGTGAAACCAATATTAGACCATTGGTTTTCACATAATCATAATATCTATGAAAGTCTACAAACTGCCCGATTTTACTTCATGGTCACTATTTCAACTCTAGTTCACCTCTGAGCTTGGACCCTTTATATTTGCTTTTCCTAAGTCCAAAATAACCTCTTTGACTTCCATAAAAAATACCTTGATATTTATCTCACTTATTCGCTATTTATTTCCAACTCAAACTGTCTACATCATTTTGAATTATTAACTCCATTCACATTGTTGATTTATTTATGCATGGATGCCTATGAGCCATTGATTTTATGCCAACCAAATGTGCTTGTACCACTTGTCCTTAAAGCATTATCTCCCTAGATTTTTTAACCTCTTTGACTTATGAACACCATTTGATCAAAATGTATGATTTCACATGTACCATTGATCTCTTTGGTCCCACTTTCCTATTAGTTCCATCACTCTATCAAATCATTGGTACGATTGAGTGTCACCCCTTGATTTAGCATGGACCCATCATTTTATTAATTATTCCACTCCTTTAGATCTTGTCTTGGTTATCCTGCACCATTGTATTATGTCTAACTTGTAGATCTTTAAAGGTTTTAACTTGGTGACATTTTGACTTGGTTGACTCTAGCATAGATCATTAGATCTTATGTGTCAATATGAGGGCTCCCACAAACCATTAGATCTTGACCAACTTCAAACCTTTTAAGTACATTTTGAACCCAAATGCCTACTTGCCTTGAGAAAAATTGGCATTCATGTGACCATGATTTGACATTCATGTTGATGTATTTGATGTCTTGAAAACCATCAATTTTAAGAATAGATGAATTTTTTCCTGAGTTTAAACTTCACTTTATGCCAATGTATTCATCTATTGTGCCAATTTTGAAGACTTGGATCTCAAATAAAAAACTCATGGAGGCACAAAACTTGTAAGGGATGATCTAGGTACTAAGAGAAACATGTCCACATGACCTGAGGGCTTGTGAGACTTTTTCAACATACTTATCAAATGTGTAAACAAGTTGATCAGTCCATTTTGAGTGATGTCTTGATGATGGTCTAGCTTCTAGACTTGTTATTTTGAGACTTTTCTTGATCTCTAGAAGCTCAAATGAATTCTAAAGCATAAGCAAATTTTTCCATGACCTAAACTACAAGATTACCTTTGCAAACTTATCTAGATTCTCTATTTACTTTGTAGAAATGTTTTTCTAAGATCAATATAATTACACTTTAAGTAATATGATCTTCCTCTTTTATCAATGGATCCTTTTCTTAATTAAGAACATTACTAAATCCTTGAAAGCTTTATATGTGGGCTAAAAATGGCCAACACGAATACCTATAAATTTTTTTCTGGAGTGAAGTCAAACTTCACAAAGATCCTAAAACATTATAAGTTACCTTATGATTATTCTTACGTGCATAAAATCCACATCAATAGATAGATATATTAATGAGGTATGAAATATAAGTATCTATTAATAAAAATATGGATTAGTAGTGGAAGATATAAATCATGGCACTCCTTAATGTCAAAAATCTAATAAAATTCATATGTTATTTTTCACACATAGGAAAATAAGGCCACATATGATGGACATAAGATGTTACAACAAAAAATGCCAAAGGCCACATGTAGGAGGACATAGTTTTTTTTGTAAATCAATGTATGTCACCATAAATAAGCCCAAAAATGACACACAATAGTCATGTAGAAATTAATATATCATGTAAAATAGTAACAACATTAATGGAGCATAGAACAAGGGACTAATTTACACCATTCATATTTATCAATGTCACATTAAAATAAGTGGAATATAATGTGTCACTATGTAATAAATGAGTAACTAATAATTCATGTGTAAAAAATATAGGTGGATTAACATGGTATATAGGTCATCAAAATATATAACCTATAATAGTGAACTTATGGAACATTATTTCCTTAGTGTTGGCATGACCATTGGGTAGATGGAAAACCAACATCTGCATGTCCATGTGTAACATGTATGTCTTGGATAAAACTCAAATACCATGAAATTAATGTGGATATGCAAATAATATGTCATATACTAAAACATGTGATAAATAGCATATGTAAATATGTAAACTAGCCATCATGTCATGCCTAGGTCTTGAATTTGGATTTTTTTAGTATTTGAATGTTTTTGAATTTTATGACTATTTTATTTATTTTTATTTCTAGAATATTTTAAATTTTAAAAGTGAGTTAAAGTGGTAATAATTTAAAAAATACAATAATTTGATGGATACGAATAGTTTGTAACATATGTAAAGGAATAGTGTGCATTAGATGTGATAACATGGTCTATTTGGATGGAATGGGTGTAAGTCATTTTCCCCATTATTATCATGGATAAAAAATATGCAATATTTGGAGGGGGAATTTGGATGAATAATTTAGCATCCCTATTTCCTAAGATGTAAGTTTTATAGTCATCTATGAGTGTGCAATGTATAGTATAAAGAAATTTATGTTTAGATGGTCCTACTCAGGATAATGTATTTTTCTTATAGTTATTGAATTTATGTACATATTTAAGACTCTTTTGTCAAATATTTTATATGAATATGATATTTTCTCTAGGTTAATTATGTTGAGTATGATAGTACTGATAATTGATTATTACTTAGATTACCAGAGCTAATTAAGATTTATAATATGATTTATTTTTGTATACGTAGGGGATACCATGGGATTTATAGTACTATAGAGTTACCACATTTGTATTTTTTGGATCATGGTGACCATGTAAGGTATAATATTCAAATAAAGGAAAATCAAATCTAGAAGAATGGTCTATATGATCATGCATGTACAAGAAAAAAAGATAATCGAGGATGGTCCAAAACACAATTATGAATTATTATTTACAATGATATTTGTCCCTTATGATGAATATAACTCATGTTTAGGTCCTATATTTAGTGGTATTAATGGATCATCATATATTTCATATCTATCTGATGCATCTTTATACATATCATATTCTAAATTTATATATACAATCTAAGTATGTGTTGTATGATATTCAATATTAATAGAATGTTTAAAATCCTCATGGATATACTCCTTGTTCTTAGTGAGCCTGATATAATATCAATTTTGGGTTCTATCAATTTATTATTTTAGTTATCCTAAAGGTCCCAACTTGAATAATATTTATATCAATGAGATCTTATATTTTTTTCTTAATTTAGATCATTTGTTTGTTTAATGCCTTGTAATCTGATGATACTCACCATATGTTTTTCCATAATAATTATTTCATGTATACCTATTGAAATCAAACATTTGGGGAGATATAATCTTTATAATATTACATTCAATTAACCTCTTTAGTATTACATGAGGAGTTGATGGTATTCATAAGAATTGCCTTTTTAGTGTAGTTTTTCTATTGGGTTTCTTCATATGTCATTTGATGATTTGGTTTGTATTATTTATTTATTTATTTCCTCTGTGCCATTATAAATAGTTATTGATCATTTTATTTGAAAGGATCCTTATTTTTATAACATGCATATAGGTTTCCCCCAAGTGCATATATAACACACACATGAAATGTCAATGATATTATGTTCATAGTATGAATCTAGGGTTATCCCAATAATTTGTTGTAATGTGTAGCATGAAACATGACTTGAAATAAATAAATTAAATTCATTGTTCCAAGTGGTGGACATGGAATTTTATTTTATTTTAAAATGATGTGATCTTATATATTTAATTATTGTTTATCAATTCTTAATGAATACAATAATGATATGTTGTAAATATTTTTAGTTGATTTAGGATGGATAGTAACTCATTTAATGATTATTTGTCATATAAAAACCTAAATATTTTTTTAATTGATTTTTTCTTTTTGTGTAATTGATACCTTCATTAATTTGTATCTCACTTTTGGTGAACACATGCTTAATAAAGTAATCATGCAGAGTAGTTGGCATATTTGTATTATGAAAGTATTTTTGATATGCCTATAATAATATTTAAGTATAAAGGCGACCTGATTTTCCTTTATGATTAGATGCTTGGATGGTGTTAAGAACTCCTTGTGCATGTTTCCCTAATCCTTATCCTATGCATCCACACTTTTGTAAATATTTCGATCCAAAATTCTATCTAGTCAAATTGGTTTGACTATAAATTTTGTTACTAAGTGTTTGAATATTTAGTGTTAAGTATTTGATATATTTTTAGAGAGATTGTATATGTATTTTCAATAGATGTAATTATGTTCATATATATTCTATAGTTGTAATGTTACTTATATTTTTGGATATTAAAAACATGGATCTTTATAGATGTAAAATAGCTAGCACCATTTTGGAGAAAGGTGGGAAGAATGGTAGAGGAATCCATAGGAGTACAAGTAGGGATTTGAGGGGTTTTAGGCATATATATCATATAAAATCTCCAAATACAAAAAATAATTATAATCCATAAGATTAAAAATATCATGAGGTGGTTGGTCTAAAATAAGACCCTAGGATGAGATATAAAACCCTAGAAAGATAAAACCCTAAGGGAAAACCTAGGGGTTTTCACTATTTGATGTGTATGAGATCAGAAATATGTTTTAACCTAATTTGGATCAATTATTTATATTAATTATAACCCCTGAGACTAAAAACATAATTATGGGATTAGTCTAAAATAATACCCTAAGTTGAGATCTAAAACCCTAAAAAGATAAAACCCTAAGGGGAAACCTAAGGTTTTTCACTATTTAATGTGTATGGGATCACTAATATGATTTACCCTATTTTTTATTAATTATTGATATTAATTTAATTCATATATAACTTTTAAATAGAATTAAAATAATAGATATGGAATTCAAGCATAAATATTAATGTAGATGATTAAAATTTGATTATTTTGATTTGATAATGACACATGCTAAATATGAAAAGTACTAAATATATCATGATACTTAGATTTTAGGGTGATTATCTAACTATGAATATTTTTTTGGGATGGATTTAGAGATAAACATGCTTATGATTTTCTCAATTAAGTGATTGATTTGATGTTTTCACTGGGTTGTTTATATAGGATCAAGTTAGTATCATAGGTTGATATTGATATAATGGTTTAAACTAACCTATATAAAAGTGCAACATAGTTACTATATGGTCAACTATGACTATATTTTCATACTCTAAGTTTTGTGATCCCAAACCCTAATGACATACACACATATAGAAACCATCCATATTTTAATTGAAACCATTTATGTACCTATGAGGGATATAAACCTACAAAAATAGACAAATTTTAATTCATTGAATCACTCCCATTTGATGATTGGCCACTACCTATGTATCTAATACTTCAAGGAGAGAAATCAATCCACTAGTAGTTTTCCCACCAAATGTGATTTTGTAATTTTGATCCTTCATTATGTGTATTTAGCTAATGATTGGCTTTAGAACTTAACCATGCTTAATTTTACCTATATTTTGATTTCTTTAGACTTGGATTGTGACTAATCATAGTGATAAGTATGCAAATAAGAAAGAATATGATGTATTTTCTTAGTGGATAATAATGCATAAATGTGAAATAGATAACTATTAGATCCTTTTGAATGATACCTTAATTTTTTTATATAAATATTCATTTTAATAAATAATCATGCCACCAACATGTTATTATCATAGGCTAAACCTAAGGATGGGTTTTATTTTATAAAATAAATATTGCTAAAATCAAGATTATTCTAACTAGTATAACTTGTTATCGACTGGAAATAATGATTGTAACCATTGAAACTAACCAATGTACATGTTTAATACTATGATAATTTGGAGATGTTTTTTTATGGATATTCATTAGTTTTGAAATTATTACATCCCCAATGGGATTTACTATAATAAAATGCATAAAAAAAATTATGTCATCATACACAAGGTACAAAATTCTTCTCTAAATAACATAAATGTTATCTTATTTTAGAGATAAATGTAACTAAATAAAGCATTTAAATAAATGATACTAACCCATGGTTAATTAATGTTATATATAGCATATAAACAAAATTTATCTGGTGTAAAAAATAATAATTTATGTTATTATGCACATATATAATGATTGGTACAATCATACACCTAAAATAACTTATTTTTATAACTAAACATGAATATACATCCTCTAATTTTATCATCATTATGAATAATGTATAAGTATAAAACCATTATTATATTTAATTAAAAATATATTGAATGTAAAAATAATACAATTTTCACTTAATGTCATAATAATACATGATATGAAGTACAATAGTACATTAGAGCTTCATCAGACACCTAAAAAATCAATACAATAGCCATGAGTATGCATCCAAAATGGTTGACTAGTTAAAGAGAGGGAGAGCATCATCTGGGCATTTTTCCTCTAACCACATACTATCGATATCCCACACATGTCCTCACTAGGAGTATCCCTTCCTTTCATAAAGGGGAAAATAATGGCAGTTTAGATATCAAGAAATCAATTAGAATCATGTATACTATAGTCACTAATATATGCAAAAGTCATATAAACCATGGAAAAATATCTTTTATCTAATATGACATAACATATACACATTTAAACTAGATAGTACAGTGGATTGACAATGTTTTTATTTAAAACATTTTTTTGATAGGGTAAAAAACCAAGTTTTACAGGGATCTTGGAACCACTAAAGTGAAATATATATATATATATTATTAATAGGTTGAGAAAAATCCATCTTACCAAAAAATCAAAAAAAACACTATACTAAACTAAAAGCAAGGAAAACAAAAACTAATAATAAAGATTAGGAGGGAGGTCCCTCTAGTAGGTCTTCAACATCCTTGGGATTCTTCACTGGGATATCCTAATCAACCTTTGAAATCTTAGATCATGTGTGGTTCCCAGGTCCTTTAGCTACTTTTAAGAGATAACATATGAGGTCACTTCTATCCTTTAACCTAAAATAGAGTCCACTTTATGGGGGCCACCTTGGGGGAACCTAGTGAGGGGATCCTAAGATATTGGGTTATTGTATGATAGGGGTTAGGGCTAGTTGAGAAAACTGAATAAAAGACTACACCATAGAATTAACTTGTCTATGTAGAACATTCCAATCTTTAATAAGTTTGGTGAGAGCCATCCTTGCCTCTTGTACTTTGGAGTTGAACTTCTCTAATTGTATTTTGTTCTTTTTCATCTCCTCAAATAGAATGGCTTTACCCTTTCAAGTGGTCTCCTTAGAAGTACCCACATCAAGGGTGATTGGCTTAGGTCTAGGTATGAATATATTAAGATGGAGGTTATCGATAGTGGATTTGGAAAGGTTATCCTGGGGGGTGATCTCAAAGGTTTGGTCAGATCCTGAGGTGAGATCCTCCTTCGAGGAGTCCTCCCCAATGGAAGATCCCCTAGGGGGACCTCTCAACTATGTGAGGTTTAGCTATGTTTGACAAGGATAAAGATTAACCATTGGTAGAGGATAAGGTTAGTCTCATTTACTTGATGAAACAAAATGGTGATTTCAAGATATTTAAGCAAAAATAAAGGAAGACTTATCTTATAACCAATAAAGTGATTCAATAACAAGAAGTGGTGGGAAAAGATCAGTGTGTATTTACCTTCAAGGGTCATATAACACATAACTTGGAGATAGATTTTGGGCTAGTGATGAGGAAGATCTTCCCATGGGAAGCCTTTCTTATCAGTCTTCACAAATTTATTCATCTGAAAGAATCATTGTAGTAACTCTTATTTATTTGTTTGGTATTTAAATACATTATCTCCCTCATAGGACATAGTTGTCATTTCCCCAATGAATTTATTTGACATAATGATTCTTATGCCATAAATGGTCACCTTGCATTTGTTCCAAGTTCCTATGAAGTTATGGGACACTTCTACATTATGTTATGTTATTCTCTCCATGAAGTTAGTGAGTCCCCCACATTTGAGTTTATTCTATACTTTTTTCTAGCCACATCCTTATGTGGAAGAAATGGATTCAATCCTTTCCCTATCATCTCCCATTGAAGTGGTGTTTTCAGAGCTAAGGTGAGCAAGTGAAAATTTCTAGATGGAGTGATTTTGAATAATGCATATGAAATTTGGGAAACCTATCGATATCACCCTATGGTAATTATGCCTCCTCTTATAGACATAATTATGGGTTAGCATGATTAAAATCCACCCCTTGAATGAAATATTATACATGTGTGATGACATGATGTTCATATCATGTAGTGGTACTTTTAACCCATAAATATTTGAGGAAATTATTAGGAACATTGCTTGCATCATGATAATTTGTTAAAATGTGGAGTTTAACTTTAATTCTGGAAAGAAGGTCCACTACCCCATTACCTTCCTAATAGGTATGGATAATTTAATAATGAGTCATGTCCCTCAATATTTTCTTAGCATCATCAATGATGTCTTTGATAGTATGAGAGGGGGTTATTTTCCATTTCAGAGCATTTAAGATATTTAACAAATCACCCTCCATAATGATTTTATTATGATTGATTCTAGAAGCCAATTGTATATCATAGAGGGCCATCTTGGCCTTTATAAGGTGTTTTGTTTGGGTTCCTATGGGACCTACATAAGTGGTACCATCAAAGTGATTTGTTTGGGTTCCTATGCAAGGCCTGGGTTACCTTTAGAGGCACCATCAAAGTTCAATTTCACCTAGCCTTCTAGTGGAGCCTTCTATTTTATATTCTTATGTATTATACCTTTTGAGGGGGAGATTAAAATTTTAGTAATTTCCTAGTTGTTAAGCATCTATAAATATGAAGGAGAGGTATGTTATTTACCTTTGGGGGGAAATTTTTCTAGTTTTCCAAAATGGCTTTGCAAAGATGGAGAAAGGTGCCTTTTATCTAATGTCTTTTATTTAGGAAGAGGCCATCATTACGAAATTTTAAAAAACACACTAGAACTAATGAGGAAGCATGAGACACCATAATAAAACTAAGGAATGGAGATTATAAATGGAATTTGATTATATTTTGAGGTCAAGGACTTTATTTGGTTTGACCCACATTAGGTTAAATCTACTAAGCAACTAGTTAAATAGTGTTGAGCTAAAAAGATACTCAAGGAATAGGTGATGAGCTAAATCTTTCAACAATATTGCTTTGGCCAATTTTTTTCATTATACATTTTATATCTCTTATGAATCTAAGTCAAATCCACACACACACACACATACTCTTTACTAGTGAGTATAAATCTCTCTTATGTTACCAGATGATAGGTATATAGATTCCATGTCCTCAGCCTTATATACTAATCATCCCTTAACATAAGAGAGAATACAACTGAATAAACACATAAAATAGTTTAAAAACATGTTATTCATAACTTACAGCATAAAATTCAACTAGCAATTTATGGTGGATTTCACTTGACCATTTAATACAAGTTTAGAAAATTTATATTTCACATAATACAACTTTAATTTTCTAATATATAAGATATATTTGTCACATCCTAGCATTTTATATTCATATCAATCATCTCACATTTTTAATTTCCAAAAATGAGCATAGATAAATGTATATGTTAACATATCAATGAATTTTAAGTAGGCTTATTATCATCTACTTGCTAGAATACTGGCAACTTTTCATTCATTATATTTCTCTAATAATTTATAGAATGAGTAATGGATCTAACATAACTCTATAAGGCTCATTTAGATATAAGCTAATGTTTATTTACCAGTTTGAAATTGTCCATTTAATAAATTATTATAGACTTTTCATCCTTAAACCTTCATTGAATTTTTTTATAATTATTAGCTTGATACAACTTTGTCTTATATCACTATATGTGCATAATTTTGTATATATGTATATATATTTTGGCTAACAATTTTTATATCCAATTAAATGATTAAATAAACCATATTTTTCCCACGACTCTTTTATAGAGGTGTGTGTGTGTGTGTGTGTGTGTGTGCGCGCACGCGCACGCACGCGTGCGTGCACGCATGCACATACATGTGTAAATTTTAGTATATCTAAAAAAAATTAAATATTCCATAAAACTCTACCCATTTTGAATCCAAAACCACTATAAAATATGTTACCAATTCATCTAAAATGTTAAATCCATAAATGACTAACTATAGATTATTTTGTGTGCATGTATAGTTATATATGGACTCGTCTATCAAATATAACCCAAAAGTTCAAACTAATATAAGTAGAGAACATTACTTATCTCATATATGTGTTTTTATACTATCAACAACTTATCCACAATTTAACCTATAGATCATAAACAAAAATATATGGATGGTTGTATAATTTAATCAAAATATACATCTATAACTTGAATATATATTCTATGAGACTACTAACAATCAAATACATATCGAAAACCCTTATAATACTTTGTATGGTTGTAAATCATTATAAATATTAGGTAAGGACCTATGACTATTAAATTTGTAGACACTATAACATTTACCACAAACATGCACTTATAATTATCCAATGTTGAACACTAGATACAAGTATGAGGTACTCAAAAGATAAAGGTAAATGAGTTGTGTCCAATTGTAAATACCCTCACAACTTGGAGATAGACTAATACAAGAAAATAAATATAGCATTAAGATTTATATCCACTTAGACTTCATGATATCCATTTATATAGCCTCAAAATAGATAAAAGAGGATAAAATTTTGCTACACACTTTTACACAAGTGGATTGACTAACTAGAGCTTCCAATGCTAAGCATGAGTCTTCAAATCCTCTATAATATTTTATGGTTTCATGAGACCCATTTATCCTCAATCTTATGGGATTTTGGATGGAAATTATTTCCATTCCTAGGTCCATAAGAGTGACCCTTGTTTAAACCATAAATGGTATATATATACTCATGTGCTAAAACCCACTGAAACCATGTTACTTGTTTTTACATTAATCTACATATCACAACTAATACAAGCCATAATGTCTATCATTTTAGGAATTTAAATACCATAAAACCTAACTCAAATAAAATGTTTTATATATCTCATTCATAGACTAGTAAATTAAATAACATGGTCTACTTAAAATCAAGCATGGCCTATAATATTTCCATGACACAAAATATCAATTACACCACTTGCCTAGTCATTGAATAAATTTATGGCTAACACATAATGAAAGCCCAAAATGGTATATGAATCCCTTTACTCATGTTAATCCCTACCACTTTCTCTCTAATTTTCCATTATGTTCCTCTTTATCTTTATTTTTCTTGTCTTGTTCTATTTTATTTTTATTTTCCATTTTTTGCATGCCCTCAAGTTTCTCCTAAAACTATGCAAGTTTTCCATTACATTTCTCAAATTTATAAAGGCATGTCCATCTTTTCTACATTTATATTGAAGCTCCACTATGACTATCTTAGCATGTATGTTTCATGCCAAACCCTACAACTCAAATCTTCACTAAATGGTGAAGTCAAAACCATAATTATAGAAAAACCTAATTTTATTCCAAATACTTAAAAATAACCCATATTTTTGGTTTTAACTATGCATAGAAATTATTTATGCCAAAATCTAATTATTATATAACTAGAAATTTCTAAACAATTCATAAAAACACATTTTCCCTAAGTTTTTAAGACTCAACCAAATGATAAAGGCTTGGGTTTTTTTCCCCATATCCCCTAGGCTACTAAAAAGAAGTAAAAATTAATTCCAAATAAACCTTGCATATTTAGATACAAATAAATGGGTTAGATAATCATCCTGCCTTTTATAGATTTATAATGAATACATTAGGTCTATTTCCATCCATAACTCATAAAACCATAATTTAACCTACATACCAATTTCATATAGGTTCTTAAATCAAATGTGCATAGCATGATAAATAATTAAATAAAATTAACAAGAACATTCATATTCAACTGGTTAGTCCATAACAAAACAAGGAAATGGTATTAATCAATACAAAACATGAAATATTAACCATAATAATAGATATCTATAAGTAAACACACAACACATTCACAAAATACCATCAATACTAATTCATCTCAGCATGAAAAAGTGTAAGTGTGTGTGCGGGTTTGATTTAACTATTTATATCCCCATTGTTGATATTTACATCATCCTCCACTATGATGTTCTCCCTATGTTCCACTCCATGAGGTTGAGATAGTCTGTAACCACCTTAGTCAAATAATATATTAGTTATTTTAAGTGTACAATAAGATAATAATAATAATAATAATAATAATAATAATAATAATACTCAGAATGTATACACATCAAGCGAATTATTGTATGAAAAAATAAATATACAAATGAAATAAACTCAACATAAGATTACAATACACAAAATATAGTATATTCAAATATATGTGAAAATAAATCATACTAGACCATGAAAAAAAATAGAACAACAATCTAATAAATCAAAATATATCCTAATATACCATCT